>PVJD01009427.1:0-62774 GCA_004026545.1 Mormoops blainvillei
ATCTTTCATCTTGGGTAATGTAATGATGATGTGCTTTGGTATATGCTTCCTTGGAACTGTCTTTGGGACCCTCTGAGTTTCCTGGACTTCCTGGAAGTCTATTTCCTTTGCCAGACTGGGGAAGTTCTCCTTCACTATGTTTTCAAATAAGTTTTCAATTACTTGCCGAAGAAGAAGAAGAAGAAGAAGAAGAAGAAGAAGAAGAAGAAGAAGAAGAAGAAGAAGAAGAAGGGGGAGGGGGAGGGGGAGAAGAAGGAGGAGAGAGAGAGAGAGAGAGAGAGAGAGAGAGAGAGGAGCACAGGTACAAAAGGAAAAAAAAATGGCAGTGAACAAGTACCTATCAATAAGAACCTTGAATGTAAATGGATTAAATGCTCCAGTCAAAAGACATGGGGTAGCTGAACAGATAAGAAAAAATGACCCACAAAGATGCTGTCTACAAGAAAGCTACATCAGAACAAAAGATTTACACAGGCTGAAAGTGAAGGGATGGAAAAAATATTCCATGCAAATTGAGACAGAAAAAGGTGGGGCAACAATACTTCTGTCTGAAAAAATAGACTTCAAAACAAAGGCCATAGTAAGAGACAAAGAAGGAAACTACACAATACTTAAGGGTTCAGTCCAACAAGCAGATATAACACTTGTAAACATGTATGCACCAAATATAGGAGCACATAAATATATAAAGAAAATCTTGGAGAATTTTAAGAAATTTACAACAATGCAATCATAGCAGGGGATTTTAACACCCCACTGTCAACAATGGACAGATCTTCTAGACAAAAAATCAACAAGGATATAGCAGCATTAAATAATACACTAGATCAAATGAATTTAAGGGATATCTACAGGACATTCCACCCCAAAGAAGCAAGCTACATGTTCTTTTCAAATGTAGATGGATCATTCTCAAAGATAGACCCCATAGTTAGACATAAGATAAGCCTCAACAAATTCAAGAAAATTGCAATCATATCAAGCATTTTCTAGGGTCACAATGACCTGAAATTATAAATCAACATCAAGAAAAAAACCCCACAAAACATTCAAATACCTGGAGGTTAGATAGCATGGTATTGAATAATGAATGAGTTAACAATGAGATCAAGGAAGAAATCAGAAAGTACCTGGAAACAAATGAATTGGAACACACAACAATCCAAAAACTATGGGACACAGTGAAAGCAGTCCTGGGAGAGAGTTCATAGCATTACAGACCTACCTAAAGATGATAGAAAAATCTCAAATAAACAACTTAAATCTGCATGTAAAAGAACTAGAAAAACAACAACAAACAAAGCTCAAAGTGAATAGAAGGAAGGAAATAATCAAGATCAGAACAGAAATAAATGACACAGAGACTAAAAATAAAATTTAAAAGATTAATGAATCCAGGAGCTGATTCTTTGAAAAGATAAACAAAGTTGATAAAACTTTAACCAGACTGATCAAGAAAAAAAGAGAGAGGACCCAAATATATAAAATCAGAAATGAAAGAGGAGAGGTAGCAACTGATACCACAGAAATACAAAGGATTGTAAGAAATTACTATGGAAAACTATATACCAAGAAATTGGACAACCTGGGTGCAATGGATGTTTCTAGAAACATACCACCTTCCAAAACTGAATCAGGAAGAAGCAGAAAACCTGAATAGACTGATAATAACTAGTGAAATTGAAGCATTAATCAAAAAACTCCTAGTACACAAAAGCCCTGGACCAGATGGCTTCACCAATTTTACCGATCATTCAAAGAAGAACCAACACCTAGCCATGAGGGTAGAGAAGGAGTAGGTAGCCATGTGGACAGAGCTGTGAGCCAGGAAATATTCTGCCATGCTGCCTGTAGTGAGGGAGGAGCTACATTTGCTCCTCTGAGGATTCGACCATGCAGCCTGGTGTGTTAAGGAAGCAGACATGTGATCCATAATGAAGTATCAACCATACAAGAGAAAAGGGTGTAAGGAGAGAGTTGATGGAGCCTGTGCAGGGATCTGGCAAAGCTGAGGAAGCTGTGTGGGAACCTGCCTAACCAAGCATGGATTAGTGGGAGATGCCTGGAATGCTGAACTGTGACTGCAGACTGGAGGCTGGAGATTTTGCTTCTCTGAGGGACATACAGAGAGGCCAGTCTCTTGGGATGTGTGTGCATTCCTAGACTTCACCATGATCCATTGTAACATGGCACATGTTTTCCTGGACTATTACATGGAGGCTGAGAACAATGTATCCCAGATCCTGAAGGAGAGCTCTTGTGAGAGGATGACGACTTTGAAACCCAAGAGTGTACTTTCTAGAGGAGATGGAGAGCTGTCTGTGCAGCCGGCTGAAGAGCAGATAAGGATATGGGGAACTTCTGGTTTTGGTGGTTTTGCCTTATAGCCTAATGGGAAGCCAGGAAAGTGCTGGGTCTTGTGGAAAAGCAGGGCTCCAAGCAGAAGTGCTCCCAATCCCGCCAAGGTTGGAATCCTGTAAATAAAAACCTGTTTCTCTCAACACTAATTGTCATGCATCAAGTTTATGCAAACCAAGTTTACCTGGTTATAATACTACCCAAAGTAACCTGTAGATTTGATGCAATTCCCTATTCAGATATCAATAGCATATTTCACAGATCTAGAACAAATATTCCTAAAATTTATATGGAACAAAAAATGAATCTGAACAACCTCCGTAATCTTGAGAAAGAGAAACAAGGTTGGAGGGATCACAATGCTTGATATAAAACTATACTACGAGGCCACTGTAATCAAAGCAGTCTGGTAGTGGCATAAGAACAGGCACATAGATCAATGCACCTGAATAGAGGACCTAGAAATAAACCCATGTCTCTATGGTCAATTAGTAGTTGACAAAGGAGGCAAGAGCATATAACTGAGTAAAGACAGTCTCTTCAATAAGTGGTATTGGGAGAACTGGACTGGTACATGCCAAAAAAATGAAACCAGACTACGATCTTACACTGTATACCAGAATAAGCTCTAAATGGATAAAAGACTTAAATGTAAGTCTTGATATTATACCCTAGAGGGGTATAAACCCTAGAGGAAAACACAGAGAGTAAAATTCTGGATATCTCATGTAGCAATATTTTTGCTGATATATCTTCCAGGGCAAAGGTAATAAAGGAAAAAAAATGGGACTACATTAAATTAAACAGCTTCTGCGTGGCTAAATAAACCATCATCAAAATAAAAAGGGAACTGACTGTATGGGGGAACATATTTACCAATGATATATTGGACAAGGGTTTAATCTCCAAAATATATAAAGAACTTACATGACTCAACACCAGGAATACAAATAATCCAATTAAAAAATGGGTAAAGGACCTGAATAGATACTTCTCCAAGGAGGACATACAGAGGGCCCATAGACATATGAAGAAATACTCAACTTCACTAGCCATCAAAGAGATGAAAATTAAAACCACAATGAGATATCACTTCACACTGCCAAAATAGCCATCATTAATAAATAAACAAACAACAAGTGCTGGTGAGGATGTGGAGAAAAGGGAACCCTAGTGCACAGTTGGTGGGAATGCAGACTGGTGCAGCCACTGTGGAAACAGCATGGAATTTCCTCAGAAAATTAAAAATGGCACTGCCTTTTGATCCAGAGATTCCACTGCTGAGAATATACCCAAACAATCCCGAAGCACCACTTCAGAATAATTTATGTACCCTTATGTTCATAGCAGCACTATTTTTAATAGCCAAGATTTGGAAACAGCATAAGTAACCATCAATAGATGAGCAGATAAAAACTGTGGTACATCTATACAATAGAATGCTGTGCAGCAGGAAGAAAGAAGGAATTCCTGCCTTTTCCGACAGCATAGGTGGAACTGAAGCCTAGTATGCTAAGTGAAAAAAGCCAGTTGGTGAAAGACAAATACCATATGATTTCTCTTATAAGAGGAATCTAATGAATGAAATAAACTAATGAGCAAAATAGAATCAGAAGCATAGAATCATGGAACAGACTCACAGCTATGTGAGGGGAAGGGAGCGGAGGGGACTGATTGAAAGAAGGTGAGGGAATTAGTCAAAGAACATATATGCATGTTCAACAGTGAGACACGGACAACAGTGAGAGAGTAATTATGGAAGCGGGGGTGGGCTGCATAGAGGGGGGTAAAATGGGAAAAAGTGGGACATTTGTAATGGCATAACAAAATAAAATATTAAAAAACAGAAAAGAAACTCAGCTCAGCTGCTTACTTGCTGTGTGATTAGGTTCAAGTCACCTAATTTCTCTTGCGTCTCAGTTGACTCAGCAATAAAAACAGAATTAAAAAAAAACA
This sequence comes from Mormoops blainvillei, assembly GCA_004026545.1. Taxonomy (NCBI): domain Eukaryota; kingdom Metazoa; phylum Chordata; class Mammalia; order Chiroptera; family Mormoopidae; genus Mormoops; species Mormoops blainvillei. The sequence goes on from PVJD01009427.1 coordinate 4,315, forward strand.
AACAAACCACTCATGGGTTCACTGTGAAGATTAAAGGAGACCCAAATCCTGGGCATACAGTAGGCCCTTAGTCAATGTCATTTTTCTTTCTTTCCCTTCTTTGAGGACAAGAGACTGTCTTAACCCTAAGGCAACGCCAGCAAGGCTCTTTTGTCCTCACAGGGCCCTAATGGAGAAAAACGGTGCAGTTTAAAGATGAAATGGTATGACAGTGCTAACTAAGTGGTGAGTACTTATTTTCTCCAGGGCTGTGCTCAATGGCCCCTGCTTTCCAGAACTGATGAGGTTTTCTGGGTTTGCTGATGGAGTATGTTTTTAATAGGCTTCCTGATTTCTCTCCCCCAGCACAGGGCTGAGGGAGAGGCACCCTGGCCTGGGAGTGAGAAGACCAGGTTCCAGCCTGACTTGGTCTTTAACCAACCATGTGCTCCTGGGCAGGACCGCCCTCCCCTGTGGAACAAAACCTGGGGGTGGGACAAAGGAATTTCCGAGGTCTCTTCTAGGCCAAATATTCTGTGTTCCTAAGTTTCTCGTGTTCCTGACTGGTGCTGGGCCACAGCTGGGGGAAAGATTTTCAGACGGAATCAGTCATGGGGTCAGGGAATATTTATTAAACATTTTTGTATATTCTTGTTTTGAGGAGTGTTGTGGGAAGGGAAGAGGCAGAGGCACAAGGCAACTATTAGGTGCTGAATCACAACTCAAACAGTCTCAATCAGATCTAGATTAACAAAAGGAAAAATGTTGACAGAAAAGATAACAATGACCTTAAACCAAACAAAACAACTGCACACCCAGTTACCCAGGTGCCTCTGCTCTCAGTTTCCCTTGAGCCAACTTCCTAACCATTATGAATTGATGATTCTCTTGATTTACCCAGTTGGTAAAATTGGGACAGTCTCACTTTCCTCTTTATTTCTGCCTAATTAGAAAACATGTTTCAGTTGACTGACACCTCTTCCTCTAAGGGTTTTGGGAGGTTCTTTTTGGAAATTCTAGATGGGTAACATGAAAGCCATATTTTTTTCTCTTACTTATTAATTCAGCAGTTCTAACGCTTCATGGGAGGGATTTATGCAAAGTGGCTGAACAGGAGGCAACAGGAGAAGGGTTGGCCACGTGGGGAGAAGCTTCCCCAGGCCCAGACCTGGGGTCCCAGCCTGGGGAGTCCCTTTGGTGTCCAGCTGTGTGGGGTCAGCCCCAGGAGGCAGTGTTGCACAGGGCTTTGAATTGCCTTGGTTACCTCGAAGTCGGGAGAGCTTGGGCACATTTCTTAACCTTTCTGGGTCTCAGTTTCCTCATCTGTGAAATGGAGATGGTGATACTGCCAACCCCACCACCCCGAGAACTAAGTGGGGCAGTACTCTGCTTGTCATAAGCTCCTCGTCTATGGTCACTGTTATGATTACCATTCATGTGTCAGTGTTTGGGGAACTGTCTTGGAAGCCACAGAAACAGGGAATACAGGGAAGCCCCTTTGCTTGCAGCCACTCAGAGGCAAAGGGCCCCTTGAGGAGGCAGATACATGAGAGCTAGCCTCAGGGTGCTTCTCTCAAGCCTTTTCCCTTGGGATCTTTCTCTGCATCTTTCTTGAGGCTTTACTCTCAAGGAACAATTTCTCTAACATCCTTTTTTTTTGTGAAGCTCCCCCTCTCCCTTTATATGTAAATTGGAGGTCCTGGTTCAAGAGGCCACAGGGTGTGTTGAAACTGCTTTTTGTGTTTCAAGGGAGACACCACCATGCAGAGTGATGAAGTTTTCCACCCAGAACAAATCCTCCTCTTCCCAGTCCCCCAACCTCCCATTACTCTGTGCCAGGACTGGGGTGTGGGGGTGGGGGCTTAATTTCTATTCCAAAGGCTCTTCCCCAGACTGTTCCTCAGGGGGCTCATTTAACAGGATCCTTGTCATCTTCCATCAACACTTCTCAAGGGCTGGCACTTTCTACCTCTTTATGCTATTTTATACCTGCCGCAAATGCTTCCAAACCACAGGGAGGGGAAAAGGCCGCCTGGATGACCATTCCCATCATACCGCCCTTTTCCGGCTTAGGCCAGACTCACCGTAGGTCTCATGAGTTTTCAAATAAATAAGAGAACATCAAATTCTCCCAGATGCAAGTGAATGTGTCTTAGAGATTCAGGGAAGCCTGCGGGGGGCCGCCAGGAATTTGGACCCATGGCAGCTGTGCTGCTTGCTCAGGATATGGGCGGAGCTAATGACAGGCTCGGGCTTCCAGGAAGAACCGGGTAATGGAAATGTTTCCTGCACTCTTCCAGTTTATCTGCTGATGAAAATGGTGATTGGGTTTCAGGGGTCAGAGCTGGGCGGAGCTCGTAGAGCGCTTTTGGGGTGTCAGGATATTATCGGACAGGGGACCTGGTGCTGAGTGGGTCTGCCCCGGGCTAGCCGTAGTGGGGGGGTTCTTGACTTTGTGTAGGAAAAATTTCACAACGCAAGTCCATGTGACTATGAGAATACATTTATTAAAGCTGGTGACAGTGAAACGGGGAAGGGCTTAGCATAGAAGAAGCAGCAGGAGAGCCTGGGCTGGGCTGGGCTGCCCGAGCTTACGGGGAAGTCAGAGAAAGGCGGGCTTTGGGGACGGGCTCAGGGGATTTGCCTGGGCCCCGCTGCTGCCGCCCATTTTTCCCCTTGTTGCAAGCCTTGTGGGGACCTTTAGAGTTTAGTAGATGCATGCCTGTGGGTGAAGAAGAGAGCGAAGGAAACGGTGTGGGCTGCTCTCTCTCTTTGCAGGCAGGAATCTTAGGGCAAGTCTCAGGGGAGGGTTTCAGCAGAATGTTCATCAGTTCTCCAGGTGTGCCCTCTCAGGGTCATGGTCTCCAGTGATTGGTCAGTGAGGGCAGGGGGTCTTTAGTCACTGCCTTTGGTTGCGTCATTGCCCACCTGGCTCTGCTGCTTTTTCGGTCTTGGAGCTGAAATAGAACTGAGGCCTAGACGTTATCTCTAGGGAAGTGGCCTTTTGTATTTGGTTGTAAATTCCTTGTCGTCTTGCTCGGCTTCTTTCTCAGTTTCCCTATTCCACTTGCCAAAGACTTTTTCTAGCTTCTTACTACCCTGTCTCAAGGACACATTGGGCTCTCAGTTACCAGGTGGCAAAATCATAGTGAGTAATAAGAGCTACCACTGAATTTATATACTAAGCAGTTTTTAGATACACACACATGTATATTAGCATCTCATTCAAAGCTATAAACCCATAGGTTAGCTATGTCCTCTCTTTTACAGATGAGGGAATGGCTGCCCAGCAGTGTTAAGTGGCCCAAGATCACAGCTTTGAGAACCTGAGAGTTTGAACCCAGGCAGTCTGACTCCAGAATATGTTCCACTGAGATGGTCCATGTTCTGAAACTATTTACTGAGCCCCTGATGGGTACCTGGCCTGATGCTAGGTGCATTAGAAGTGTGGGCTGGGGTGATGCTGACAGCCCTAGGTTGTGGGACTTGTCTACAGTTGTTGAAGGTCACAGTGCTGGTCAGCTCTTGCCTTCAGGACTACAATGGCCATTAGTGATAATAAAACAAGTTCACACAATAATGGGTATTGTATCAGAGAGGAGGAAAATGAATGTCAAAAGAAAGGGAAAAGCAAAACACTAGGGGTGCAAAGGAAGGAGTGACCCCCCATCTGGTCGGGGTGGGGGGAATTTCGCAAAGATGCTTCAGGAGCAGGTGTTACAGAAAACGGCCCTCTCTGCTCTGGCCTGTGCACATGTTGTCACTGTTGCAACCCTCCTCTGCTTTCCCCACTCCACTTTCCCTCGCCAACACCAAATCATCTCTACTGGCCTCCACTGAAGGGTTTCTTCCTTGGCGAGGCCTGGATTAACCCCCTGGGTCAAGATAACTGCCCCTTTCTTAAGCCCTGGGCCCCCACACATGCCCTTCCATACCAGACATTATGTGGGGCTTGTCCGTGGTTTCCTACCTGAGGAGCCTGTGAGCTCCATGGGACAGGAGGACACCCAGCAGGCCCTCCTCCATCCTGGACCCCCAGTAGAAGGTGAGGCACTCAGCACCAACTGGGAGATTGAAATGCTCGCACCCACCCCATCCCCAACCAGCCAGATGAGCTCCAAACTCAATAAGCCGCAAGAGAGATTAGGGCTGGACAGACAGCATGCGGCTGGGAGACTGGAGCCTCCACGGAAAAGATGGGGCCTCTCTGCTTGAAGCGAAGCCCATTTGAAACAACACTGCCTTGTTAGAAATGAAGACCCCCAGGCCCACCCAGCCTCGTGAATCTAAATGTGCCTTTTAACAACATCTGTAAGTAATTCTTGGTGTGCCCATGAAAAGGGGAGAAGCAGTGGAATCAGGAACTATAAATCGAGTGGTTGAGGCTTCTCTCAAACTCTTTCATGGGCTTGGCTGGCTCCACAGGTCTAGCACGCAAGGGTCAAGTTCCGGAAAGTTTATGTGCTGGATCCCAGGCTTAGTGTCCGGAGGTGGGAAAATGGGAGCTCGCAAGCAGGATTGACTGTGACCCCACGACAAAGGGTTCTTGCATCCTTTCTCCCCGCTTCTGTGTGGAAGTCCCTGACATTCCTTGGTTGGGGGTAGCTCCTCATGCAAGGGTTAATCCACAGGGTGTGAAGTCACTTTCCCAGGAGAATTGGAGCCCCCCTTTGCCACTGTCTGCTTTGTCTGGTGCTGCCCCGAGTGCACACGGATGCGTCCCGTGCAAGCGCAGAGTGACCGCTCACAGCATTCTTTGTTCACGCTCGAAACACTTTGCGGAGCGCAGTTCTCTAGTGCAGGCCCTCTCCACTTATATTAGACTTAATTATTTAAATTTAGCCCATTAGGGACTCTATATTTAATTTTTTAATTGAATGAATTATTAGTCATTAATAAATTATAAACTTTAACAGCTATTGAGGGGCATTCAAAATAGATACATTATTTCATTCCATAACACAATCCCAATATTTATCCATCGATGGAGCAATTGTCCCTTTAAAACAGTCTGCTCTTTGACCTGGCTCCCTTTACTGTTAGCAAGTATGAGCTGATTAATTTATTCTGTGGCATAAAGAAAAAGGGGAGGGGAAATGGAGTTTACTTACATGAGGTGAATATATTTCGTTCAACTCTTCGCTGTTCTCCCCAGGTGCCCTCCCATTCCCCACAGCTTGGGGTCATGAAGTCTAGCCTAGAGTGGGCTCCATAAACCGGCGAAGAATAAATGGTCCATCCTTTTCTCTGCAGGTGTTTCCCAACAGGTGCTGCTTGTAAAGCCTCCTGTAGAACCAGAAGAAATGGGGGAGCCGCACACTGAATAAGACAAGCACCCATGAAAATAGTCACTCTTCTTACATAAGGAGTGTAAAAGGCAACACATACAAATATTTTATTCTGCATTTTGAACATTACATTTCAGTGCACACTCCATGTGCATAACAAATTATGCAGACTGGCATCTGCTAAGGATGAGATTCTGGAATTGCTTTTCCCGCTTGTGCACTTCTGAGAGGTTCTGGAGTAGTGTTTTGGGGCTTCTCCTCACATAAAAAGTAACTGTATGTGTGTCCATATTGTGTGCATGTATGTATGACATGTACATGTGTTATGTGTGTACCTGTATATGGATGTGGTGAAGATACAGCGATCCCCACTCACTGAAGTAGTCAGTCATTTAACTATTTTGTCAAATGCCTACTAAGAGCTGTTGTAGGTGCTGAGGATTTGACATTACACAGGAACAGACAGAATCTCTGTCTCCATGGAGCTTATACTCTCAAGGGGAAGAAAGACCATATCCACACAAACCAAGAAACAAAGAAATATTAATAACTAAAGAAAACCAAAGCAGGAGGAGGGTGTGGAGAGTGATCAGGGCTCTGCCTGCCACGGGGTGACCAGGAGCTACGTACAGACCTGAGTGAGGGGAAGAGCGAGGCGTGCGGACATCTGAGGAGCAGCAGTCCAGGTGGAGGGTCCAGCACAGGCCATGGTGAGGGCGCAGGGACTGACCTGGAGCATTTGGGGAACACCAGAGAGGCCAGGTAGAGAAGTGTGAGAGAGAGGGAATTTTCAATACCGGAAAACAGACTGTTAAACTGGGGAGCGTGGAACTGGAGGTGTAAGGCAGCAGTCCCTAACATTTTTGGCACCAGGGATCAGCTTCTTGGAAGACAGTTTTTCCAGGGATGGGGTGAGTAGGGAGGATTGTTTTGGAATGATTCAAGCACATTACATTCAAGCTCACCTCCTGCTGTGTGGCCCAGTTCCTAACAGGCCATGGACTGGTACCGGTCCACAACCCAGGGGTTGGGAGCCCTGCTGCAAGGAATGGGAGGACTCAATAACTTACCCAGCCTAATCCCCTCATTTTCTGATTAAGGTAGGGATAGAACTGGAGTGTTGTTTTTTTTTTTAACTTAAAAATCAAAACAAAACAAAACAAAACAAAAACTGCTCCTTGTTTGTTTATTGACTGATCTTGGTTCTCGCTCCCTGGCTCAGCCCGATTCAGGACTGAGGTGCCCTCTTGGCACTTCCTTAACCTTCTCCCCCATCTCTTTCCTTCCAGAAAACAACCCACATGAAAGCAACAGCCTGTTGTTCTGCATACTAAAGTGGAATGGTGGTACGGTCCGCCATCTACTTGGCACACTCTTTGTTTCTGCAAACTGCTTAGGATACCTAATTAAGCTTCAGGTCCTATCAGGGAGGGAGGTGGAGAGGAGGAGACACAGAAAAGATGACACTATTTATGGTGGGGAGACTGAGGCCCAGGAGCAGTTGAGCATCTTCCTGGAAGACAGTGATGAGCAGGCCCCGGCTCCTGGTGGAGCGTCTCCCGAGCCAAGGCGGCTTTGGGTCTCCTCAGCTCAGCCCTTTTTCCAGGGGTCTCTGAGCACCAGAAGGCTCAAAACCTTCTGTTTTCGGATACCTGCCATTTCTGTTAGTATTAGTTGCATGACAGGAAACCCAAATATTGTGTAGGCTGCTGGCTTATATAAAATTGGGGTTTGCTTATCTCTCGTGTAAAAGAAGCCTGGGGGCAAGCAATCTGGGCCTGTCAGGAGGGCTCCTTGCTGCCATCAATGTCCCCTGGTAACCTTTCGTTCCTCAAGGTCACCTCATAAGCAGAGTTAGCCACTGGGATTCCAGCAGCCACGTAAGATCCAGGCAAGGAGCAGGAGCAATTAGGAGAGGGCAAAAGGGGACCTATCACCTGAGGAACCACTGTTTTTATTTATTTTACTTTTTCCAGCTTTATGGAGGTATAATTGACAAAATTGCAGTACAGCTAATGTGAACAATGTGATTATCTGATAAACATATACATTGTGAGAGAATCCCTACAATCAAATTAACACATCTATTATCTCACAAAGTTACTTTTTAATTATTTTTTGTGAGAATGCTTAAGATCTACTCCCTTAGGCAATTTCAAGTATATAATACAATACTGTTAACTATAGTCACCATGTTGTACATTAGACCCTCAGAACTTATTCATCTTATAACTGAAATTCTGTACCCTTTGACCAACAAATCCCCATTTTCCCTAACCCCTGCCTCTGACAACCACCATTCTACTCTGTTTCTATGAGCTTTGTTGTTTAAAAACCATATTCCACAATGCTTATTTGTTTTCCTCTGTCTGGGATATTTGACTTAGCACAATGCCCTCCGTATTCATGTGTTATTGCAAATAGCAAGCATTCCTTTCTTTTTATTTTATAAAAGCTAAATAATATTCTGTTGCATATTGAGGTCTGTCCGAAAAAAGTCCAGCCATTGTTAATAGAAAGAGAATGGTTTGCACACCATCGGTGTAACCTGGCAGCCAAGGACTGTGGACTGGAATGCACATGCATGAACAATGATGACTTCACTGTACTAGTCAGTGGGGGCGGTAGACGCTGTTGAGTGAACATGTGTACTGTGCGGCCATCCCATTCAAATAGCTGAGCATGTAGAGCAATGAATATGCATCAAATTTTGCATTAAGCTTGAACATTCTTCCACGGAAACTACTTGGATGATTCAGAAGATGCAATGAGTGCAGCACAAATAAAAGTGTGGCACAAATGCTTCAACGATCTGTTGAGAGTGATCCCTGTTCTGGAAGACCTGCAACAAACAGAATACCTGAGAATGTTGAACATGTACGGGCTGCAATGAACAAAGATCAGTGACTGACAGTGTGAGAACTAGAAGCTGATCTGGGGATTCCAAAAACTACTGTGTCCGAAATTTTGATGCAGGGTCATGGCATGAAGTGCATAATAGAATTTTTTTCTGTGGCATCTGCTACCAGAGCAGAAGGCACTTTGTGCTGCAGTTGTTAATGATTCTGGGAGAACTGTGTGAGGTCCCAAGGTACCTACCTAGAAGAGGACTGGGGTGTCATTGTCCTATGTACAATGCTTCTTGTACCTTCTTCAATAAATATCTCTATTTTTCATAGTACATGGCTGGATACTTTCTGGACATACCTTGTATACACCATATCTTCTTTATCCATTCATTCACTGATGAACATTTAGGTTGTTTCTATTTCTTGGTTAATGTGAATAGCAATACCACAGTGAACATGGAAATAAAGATATCTCTTCAAAAGAGTGATATTGTTTCTTTTGGACATATACTCAGAAGTGGAGTTTCTGGATCATATGGTAGTTATATTTTTAATTTTGTGAGGAACCTCCATCCTGTTTGCCACAGTGGCTGCACCGATTTACCATCCCACCGACAGTGCACAAGGGTTTTCTTTCTCCACTTGGAGGAATCTGTCTTTACAAAGCTTTTCCAAAATTCACCCCCAGAGTCTTTCTGTTATGTTTCATTGGCCTCCCCTGTCGGCAAAGAAGGCTGTTTCCTTGCTTGCTTATTTGTTTGTGTAAGTGACACATTTCCATTCTAAATAAATTGGGTTTCTGATAGAGGGGATCCTAGATATTTGGTATTAAATCTCTGTGACTTATGCAAAGGCACAAACCAACTCAGGTGCCTGTCCAAGGTCCACTGACTCAGGGAGAGGATGGCAGAAAATGGGGCATCCCTTGAGGCCTTGGCTGTGTGGATAGTAAAAAGGGACCACACTGTGCTCTGGTCTCTTGCTTTCCAGATGAACTGATTCTCAGAGGGCTTGTTGGGGGGCTAGGGATGAAGGATGTGGGTGGAGGTTATTCTTGGGATTATTTTAGGGTGGTCCTCTCTCATCCTGAGTTTTCTGTAACATCTCCATATGAGTGCTGGTCCCTGGACACGTTTTCCTATTTTCTGCTTTTATAAAATGTGGGAGATAATCTGGTTCATAAGGCCACAGAGAAGAATCAGAGGAAATCAATACAAAGCTCTTAGCAAAATATTTGGCTCATGGTAGGTACTCAAACATAATAGCGGTTTATTATTAGATGTGTGTAGTGGTCACAGACTTCTTCATTTTTATGCTGTATAAAAATGTGTGTGCATGATTGTTCACGGAGGAGATGGCAGGAAACACAGAATGAGAGGCCCTGGCAGGTTGTGTGTACCTGTGGCTTCGATTCCCTGTGTCCTGGGCTCTGTTCTGTCACCCAGCCCAGTAGAGCAGGGCAGGGCCAGGCCGTGACAGGCTGGCCTCTCATATGACTGAGTTTCCATGGGAGGCACTTTAACACTAAAAATTCCACAGTCCAATTTTGAGGGCAACAGGCAGAAAGAAGCTGGGTTGCTAAGCAACCAGCCATTAACAGGAAATTAGTCACTCATCTCCAAATGTTCTGTCCCATTTCCATTCCACCTCTCCCTTTTTGTCAAAGAGAAACACAAACACACAGAGACACACACAAACCTGATTGCAGTAGGTGATTCTTGGAGGTCTCACACACACAGCTATATAACTGAGTACCACCTGGACCTTCCAGAGAGAGAATTCATATTGTTGGACCCAGAACCAGGCCAGAGATGCCCCAGCCCCTCCTACTCTCTACTCGTCTCTCTGCTTCTCCTCCAGAGGCTTCCTTCCCCTGCCCATCTGCTCCAGTTATAGATCGGTCTTATTCATCCAGGGGGGTCCTGATGTCTGTGTTTGTGTATGTTGCTTCTGCCTCCTGGTCAGACTGGGAGCAGGGACCATTCTCCTCCATGAAGCTGGAAACTCCATATGAGCGGTGGTAGTCAACCTCTCAAGTCTAACCTCACTTGATCTCTTAGACCTTACTCAAGTTCTATCCTAAATTCTAACCCTGGATTTTGGCCCATTTTTCTTAATTCAGGGCTGAGCTGGGATGCATCTGTTGTCATAGGGGAGGGCCATCGTAGCAGCCACTGGGGGGAGGGTGCAAGTCATTGATGACCCACACTAGGGAAGGAAAGGGGAGGGGGACAGGCTTGCGCATCTCTCAGAGTCAGCAAGGCCCGGCCAGTGTACATGGTTCAGGCTTCAATCAGGACTGCTTCTGCGTCAACCCCATCCCAACAAAGAAGATGAAGCGGGGGCCCTCTTGGGTCGCCTGGCACCTCCTGCTCTGGAACATGCCCCTTCCCTGTCCTGGTTGTAGTAGGTGATTCTTGGAGGCCTCACAGACACAAAATATGGAGAGAAAGCCAGACACACAGGCTTACCATCCCTAGCCCGAACAATGTTTCTAGAAAGTTGACCTCATGTCTTGAGGACTATTCCTTTTTTTTAAATATGACAGAATTATTTTACTTTCATTTATTCCATTTTTTTCAACTTTTATTTTTTCATTTTTTTTCATTTTTTAATTGTTTCTCAAGTACAGTCGTCTCCATTTTTCCACCAACACTTTCCCATGCCCAACACACCCCCACCTTCCACCCTTAATCCTTCCCCACTTTGGCTTTGTCCATGGGTCCTTTATACATGGTACTTGACGACCCTTCCCTTTCTTTTCCCTGTTATCCTCCTTCCCTCTTCCCTCTGGCTACTATCAGTTTGTTCTTTACTTCAGCGTCGCTGGCTATATTTTGATTGTTTGTTTGTTTTGTTGATTAGGTTACATTTATAGGTGAGATCATATGATATTTGTCTTTTACCTCCTGGTTTATTTCACTTTACATAATGCTCTCCAGTTCCATCCATGCTGTCATGAAGGGTAGTAGCTCCTTCTTCCTTTCTGCTGCATAATATTCCATTGTGTAAATGTACCACAGTTTTTTGATCCACTCATTTACTGCTGGAGCTTAGGTTGCTTCCAATTCTTGGCTATTGTAAATTGCGCTGCTATGAACACTGGGGTGCATAGATTCTTTCGAATTGGTGTTTCTGGATTCTTAGGGTATAATCCCAGCAGTGGAATTGCTGGGTCAAAAGTCAGTTCCATTTTTAGCTTTTTGAGGAAATTCCATACTGTTTTCCACAGTGGCTGCATCAGTCTGCATTCCCACCAACAGTGTACCAGGGCTCCCTTTTCTCCACAACCTTGCCAGAACTTGTGTGTTGATTTGGTTATGATGGCCATTCTGACTGGTGTGAAGTGGTATCTCATTGTGATTTTAATTTGCATCTCTCAGAAGGCTAGTGATGCTGAGCATCCTATATGTCTCCAGGTCCTCTGTATATCCTCCTTGGAGAAGTGTCTATTCAGGTCCTTTGCCCAGTTTTTAATTGAATTGTTATCTTTCTGGAGTGGAGTTGTATGAGTTCTTTATATATTTTGCAGGTCAAACCCTTGTCCAAGGTATCATGGGCAAATATGGTTTCCTATACAGTTGATTCCCATTTCATTTTGCTGATGTTTTCTTTAGCCATGCTGAAGCTTCTTATTTTGATGAAGCCCTGTTTGTTTATTCTTTCCCTTATGTCCCTTGCTCTAGGGGACATATTGGTGAAAATGTTGCTGCATGGAATATCTGAGATTTTCCTGCCTATGTTCTCCTCTAGGACTTTTATGATGTTGCAACTTATATATAAGTCTTTTATCCATCTTGAGTTTATTTTTGTGTGCAGTGTAAGTTGGTGGTCTAGTTTCATTTTTTTGCATGTAGCTGTCCAGCTCTCCCAACAACATTTGTTGAAGAGACTAATTTTACTCCATTGTATGCTCCTGCCCCCTTTGTTGAATATTAATTGACCATAGAGACATGGGTTTATTTCTGGGCTCTCTATTCTGTTCCATTGATCTATGTGTCTGTTCTTAAACCAGTAACAGACTGTTTTGATTATGGTGGCCTTGTAATATAGTTTGATGTCAGGTATCGTGATTCCTCCTACTTTGTTCTTCTTTCTCAAAATTGCTGAGGCTATTTGGGGTCGTTCATGGTTCCATATAAATTTTAAAATGTTTGTTGCATATCCGTGAAATATGTCATTGGTATTTTAATAGAGATTGCATTGAATCTATACATTGCTTTGAGTAGTATGGACATTTCAATGATGTCAATTCTTCCAATCCGTGAACATGGTATATGCTTCCATTAATTTGTGTCTTCCTTAATTTCTTTCTTCAGTGTTGGGTGGTTTTCTGAGTACTAGTCTTTTACCTCCTTAGTTAGGTTTAGTCCTAGGTACTTTATTTTTCTTATTGTTATAGTGAATGGGATTTCACCCACCAATTTCTGATTCTGATATTTCATTGTTGTTATAAAAAATGCCTTTGATTTCTGCATATTGACTTTGTATCCTGCTGTTTTGCCAAATTCTCTATTAGATCAAGTAGTTTTTTGGTGGAGTCTATCGGGTTTTCTATGTATAATATCATGTCATCTGCGGACAATGACAGTTTTACGTCCTCCTTTCCAATTTGGATGACTTTTATTTCTTTTGCTTGTCTGATCACTATGGCTAGGACTTCCAATACTATGTTGAATAGAGGTGGTAAAAGAGGACATCCTTGTCTCATTTTCAATCTTAGTGGGAAAGCTTTTAGTTTTTACCCGTTGAATATGATGTTGGATATAAATTTTTCATATATGATCTTTATTATGTTGAGATATGCCCACTTTATTCCCACCTTACTGAGTGTTTTTATCATAAATTGGGGCTGTACCTTATCAAATGCTTTTTCTGCATCTATTGATATGATTATCTAATTTTTGTCTTTCCTTTTGTTTATGTGATGTGTTTCGTTTATTGATTTGTGAATATTGTACCATCCTTGCATTCTTGGGATGAATCCTGCTTGATCATGGTAGATGATCTTTTTAATGTGTTCCTGAATGTGGTTTACCAATATGTTTTTGAGGATTTTAATCTCTATATTCATCAACAATATTGGCCTGTAGTTTTCTTTCTTTGTTATGTCTTTATCTGGTTTTGGGATTAGAAAGATGCTGGCCTCATAAGAAGAGTTTTGGGGTTTCACTCTTCTTGGATTTTTTGGCATAGTCTGAGAAAGACAGGGGTTAGTTTTTCCTGAAATGTTTTGTAAAATTCTCCTGCGAAACTGTATGGTCCAGCGCTTTTGTGTGTTGGGAGTTTTTTGATTACTGCTTCAATTTCAGCAGCTGTTATCAGTCTGTTCAGTCTTTCTGCTTCTTCTTCATACAGCTTTGGGAGATTACATGTTTCTAGAAATTTGTCCATTTGTCCAGGTTTTCAAATTTCTTGACATATAGTTGTTCATAGTAATTTCTTCCAAACCTTTGTATTTCTGTGGTATCAGTTGTAATTTCTCCTCTTTCATTTCTGATTTTATTTATTTGTGTCCTATCCCTTTTTATCTTGATGAGTCTGCTTAAAGGCTTGTCAAATTGTTAATCTTTTCAAAGAACCACCTCCTGGATTTATTGATCCTTGGAATTATTCTATTGGTCTCTATGTCATTCAATTCTGCTCTGATCTTGATTATTTCCCTCCTTCTGCTTACTCTGGGTTTTGTTGTTTTTTTTTTGTTGTGTCTCCAGTTCTTGTAGATGTAGGGTTAGGCTGTTTATTTGAAATGTTTCCATCCTTTTTAGCTAGGTCTGTATTGATATGAACATCCTCTCAGGACTACCTTCGCTGTGTCCCATAGGTTTTAGACTATGGTGTTTTTATTTTCATTTGTTTCCAGAAACTTTTTGATTTCTTCCTTGATCTCATTATTGACCCATTCATCGTTCAATAGTATGCTGTTCAGTCTCCATAAGTTTGAATGTTTTTGAGTCTTTTTCTTTGGGGTTGGTTTCCAGTTTTAAGCCCTTGGGGTCTGAGAAAATGCTTGTTATGGTTTAAATTCTCTTGAATTAGTTGAGACTTGTTTTGTGTCCTATCATGTGGTCTATCTTTGAAAATGGTCCATGTACATTTGAAAAGAATGTGTAATTTACTTCTTTGGGACGAAAGGTTCTATATACATATATCAGTCAAGTCCATTTGATATATGTGTCATTCAATTCCACAATATCCTTGTTGATATTTTGTTTGGAAGATCTATCCATTGTTGACATGTGGTGTTTAAATCCCCTACTCTAAGTGTGTTGCTGTCTATATCTTTCTTGAAGTCCTCAAAGGTTTTTCTTATATATTTGGGTGCTCCTATGTTGGGTGCATATATGTTTACAATGTTATGTCTTCTTGATGGATTCTTCCTTTGAATATTATGAAGTGTTCTTCTGTGTCTCTTTTTATAGCCTTTGCTTTGAAGTCTATTTTGTCTGATATAAGCATTGCTACCCTGGCTTTTTTTTGTTCTCTGTTCATTTGCTTGGAATATTTTTTTTAACCCTTTTCTTTCAGTCTGTGTAGGTCTTTTGTTCTGAGGTGGGTCTCTTGTAGGCAGTATATGTGTGGGTCATGTTTTCTTATCCATTCAGCTACTCTATGTCTTTTCACAATGCATTTAATTCATTTACATTTAAAGTTATTACTGATAGGTACTTATTCATTGTTTCCCTTTGTATCTGTGTTCCTCTCTCTCTCACTCTTTTTCTTCCTCTTCTCCAAGCAGTTTCTTTAGCATATCTTGCAATACTGGTTTGGTGGAGGTGTATTCTTTTAGCCTCATTTTGTTTGGGAAACTCCTCATTTCACCTTCCATTTTAATGAGAACCTTGCTGGGTAGTGTAGTCTTTGTTGCAGGCCTTTGCTTTTCATTACTTGGAATATTTCTTGTCATTTCCTTCTGGCTCGTAGTATTTCTGTTGAGAAGTCATCTGCTAGCCTCATCGGAGCTCCGTTGTATGTTACTTCCTGTTTCTCCCTTGCTACCTTTAAGATTCTTTCTTTGTCTTTGAAATTTGCCATTTTAATTATGATGTATCTTGGAGCAGGCCTCTTTGGGTTCCTCTTGATTGGGACCCTCTGTGCTTCCTGGACTTATGTGACTTTTTCTCTTATCAAATTAAGGGAGTTCTGCATCATTACTTTTTCATACAGGTTTTCTATCCCTTGCTCCTCTTCTTCTCCTTCTGGTATCCCTATTATATGGATATTATTATGTTTCATGTTGTCCTGCATTTCCCTTAACCCCTCTTTGTTCTTTTTGAGTCTTTTTTCATTTTCTCGCTCTTTCTGAAAGCTTTTTTCCTACCTTGTCCTCTAGGTTGCTGATTCAATCCTCTGCTTCATTTAGCTGGCTTGATTTCTTCTACTTGTTCTTCAATTTAGAAATTGTATTCTTTACTTCCTCTTGTCTCTTGCTGATAGTTTCTATGTCCTTTTTCATGCTGATATAGTTTGCAGTAAGTTCCTTGTAGTTTCCCTGTAGTTTTTCGTAATTCTCACTGATATCATTGAGCTTCCTTATAACCGTTGTTTTGAACTCAATATCTGATAGTTTACTTGCCTGTATTTCATTACTCTTTCTGAGGATTACTCCTTTCCTTTCAAATGGGGGTGTTTTTTCTGTCTTCCCATTATTTGTTAAACTCTTTTTTTCTTCTGCTTCTTAAATCGATCTGTCTTGACTCCCTGCCTTTGTGGTGTGAACTTCCATGGTAGGAGAACTATGAGATTCAGTGGTGCAGTCTCCTTGATCTCCTGAACTTGATGCTCTTGGGATACCTTTTATGAAGTTTATGTTGGCTCTCTGGAAGTAATTGGGCTTTGATTGTTGTTTGGTCATTCTTTAGTGTGTCCTTCTCTCCAGATGGTTGGCTGAGGGTTACTCTGTCCACTATGTCTTGTGTGTTGTTGTTCAGGTGCTGCCAGGACAAAACCACAGAGCTCAGGAAAGAAATCCATGTCCACAAAAATAACTCCCCACTGCAATCCCACTATCAACAGCAAATGAATCAGTATTAATAAGGCTGTAAAGCGATTAAGACTATTATAAGAAAGGAGAGGAATAAACTATAGTATAAAATCTAGTGACTTAATTAGCAGACACTTGATGGACAAAAAATGAATGCTTCACCAGTAGTGAAGAAAGTATCGCAAATCATGGAGAAAACCTCAGTGGATTACGTAGTGGTAGCCTCCAGTATTTACTGCTGTTTTTTCTTTCTGGATCCGCCTCTGGTGATGTCAGATGTTGACCCCGTCTGACCTTAGGCAGTCTGTTCTAGACTTCCAGGGGTCTACTGTCTGTGGCTGTCTCCTACAATTGTTAACCTAGTCGCTCTGCACTCAGCAGTCAGGCTTAGGCACCATGGGGTGGAGCCGATTTCCTCCTAGGGTTGGGGCTATTGTTTCCCCTCCTGGGGTCCGGGCTCTTGTTGGAGGGGAGTTGTCTGTCTGAGCAAGATGGCTGCTGCCTTATGGGGGATGACTCAGCATTGGGGTCTCAGTGGCTACTCTCTCAGTTGTGTCCCCAAAGCCTCTGTCCCCAGTCTCTCCTCAAGCGTCTCTAGTCCTCTCTGCTCCCCCTTTGCCAGAGATCTTCTGTCTGTGGCTGCCACGCTGCACTCAACAGTCAGGTTTAAGTACCACAGGGCCAGGGCAGAGTCCCTCCTGGGGGGTGGGGCTACTGTTTTCTCTCAGGCTGCTTCTGCCCATGGAAGTGGTCTGCCTGAGCAAGATGGCTGCTGCTGCGTGGGGGATGACTCAGCACTGGGGCCCTGGTGGCTACTCTCCCAGTTCTCTCCCCAAAGCCTCTGTCCCCAGTCTCTTCTCAGGCACCTCTCGCCCACTCTGCCCCCGCCTTTGCCAGAGCCCAGGGTAAGTGGCTGCAACTGAAAATTTGTGTGTTGGCCCTTTAAATGGCTCTTTGCTTCTCCAGCCCCCAGTCTCTGGCAGTGAGCAGCCCTGCCGCTTTCCTCAGCTGGCTGTTATCTGTGTACTTTTTGGGCCCTGGTGCTGCAGGCTGGGGATCCCTGCTTATGGTTTAGACCCTGCTCTTCTCAGGGGATCCAACTGGCCGCTTAAATATCCCTCTGGTGCTGTCGCCTGGGGTTGCGCAGCCAGCCTTCACAATCTCCACCACGTTCCTTACTAGCCTGGTTGTGCTGAAGCTGATTCTTCTGTCTGACCAAGGTTATAAGGCTTCTCTGTTGCTGTTGTTCATTTGCTTGTTCTGGGTGAATTCTCCACAATTTATTTGTAATTCCATCATGGTCACAAGGGGAGGTCAGTGTGATTTCCATTCACTTTTCTACCATCTTGCCAATCTTGAGGACTTTCTTAAACTATCCCTTCCTTCCACATATCTACTGACAAGGACAACTGATGTTCAATTAGCAATGTCCATTAGGCCAGACACTATGCTAGACTTTATTGTAATCACTACCCCAGTCCCCGTGCAGAGAAAGGAGTAGACAGGTCAATAGTTAACTCTCGTTGTTACAAGCCCAACAGAGTCATATGAATTGTCATGGAAACACAAGAAAGGAACAATTCAATCTATAGAGATTAGGGTGGGGATAGGGAGAAGAATCATGGAGGAGGTGACATTTTGTCTGAGCTTTGAAGTATGAGTAGAAGTTTTCCAGAGAGAAATATTTGGGAGAATGTGGGGAAGTGGGACTTCCAAAAAGAGGCAAAAGCCTGGACCCAGAGGTTGAGTATTTATAAATAACCACCATTCAGAATTTGAGAGTCTTGCTTTGCATGTTAACGTTTAAGAAAACATTGAGGTGGACGTGAGGAGTTTCAAGTCCTGACCAGCTGTGCAGCCTCAGACAAGTTATATCACTTTTCTGGGCTTCAGTTTTCTCATCTGTAAAACAAGGGACTCGAGTGACCTCTGAGGTTCTCTTGGATTCTGACAACCCATGATTTTGTGTGTGTGGTGTTTATCTGATGAAGGGGAGAGAAGGAGGTTCAGGTGGGTGTGTGAAGGGGCTGGTGAAGAGCTGGGCCCACAGACTAGAAGACCTTTCTCCTCATCTCTTCCCCCTCCCCTCTCACCCCTCTGGCGCTGCCTCCAACATCTTCCCAGGGGCACCTGGCCACGCAGACCATTCTGAGAGTCGCGGTGACCTTTGCAGAAAATTGCCCATTTCAGAAGATTAACTGCATTTAAAATCAACATGGGCAGCTTTTGAGTAGGGAGCAGCAGGTGTCCTGGAGTGGAAGAACAAGCTGTGAAGTGTCCTGGAGACCAACAGGTAGATCTGAGGAACTCTCCGACACCAGGCAGGAACGTTCGGTTTCTCCGAAGCGCTGGCCGGTAAGAAGCGTTATTAACTCTCGGGAGAGGAAGGTATCGAGTTGGCTGGAGACACAGTTTGTCCCGAATCTCCCAGGTCTTCAGCCTTTCCTATACAGCCCAGCTTCTGTGTCAGCAGAGCAGGGTGCCACCTGGATGCCTTTCCTGTCCTAGTGATGCATTCCTTCTCTTGATTACAGGCATGTCCCAGAAAGATGGAAAAAGTCCCATCATTAACACAGGAAGGGCATGGCCTGATGGATTCTTGGGAGGCCACTATAAAGGAAATGCCGAGGAGGTTCCAAAGGGGAGATGTGTGGAACCTTGGGACAGGCTGATGCCATGCTGTTTCTCAGGGCGAGCCCCACCCTGAGGTGCAGGAATGCTCAGAGTGCTTGTGCTGAGACCTCTGGGAAGCCCCTCCTACTGCCAAGCAGCAAGGCTTGTGCAACCCACTAACCTGTCTCAGCCTCCCAGGAGCATGATTCTTCAGTAACCTTCAAAGTCTCAGGACAGAGGATGGCCTTGCGGTGACAGGAGCGGGGAGAGGGGACCGTGCCTCGCTGACCCTGTTCCCCAGGGTGGTCACTGCTTCCTAGCCTGAGGCTTTGAATCTTCAACCCTTTCCTTTAATGTGAAAGTAACATAATTTATTTGTCAAATCAAAATCTCCTTAGCTGTTCAGAGGCTTCTCAGTCCAACACCCTTGCCTCGGGCAGAGCGGAGCCCTGATGACTTGCCATGGGTGTGCTTGTGCATATTTAATTTAATTTGTGTTTATGGAACACTGGGCTGTCTGCCTATGTGGGGACTGTGACCTTGAATGCTCCCTTTTGCAGGCATTTCTGTCTGCAGGCCGGCGTGCATGTGTGTTATATGCGTTTGGTGTATGTCTATATGTCCATGGGCTTGAGCATCCATGTTTATATCCTTATATGCAGGCCTGGTTGGGTGGTTCTGCATGATGTGAGGCTGTGTGAAGAAGCAAAGGGGATGCAGATGTGGCGTGGGCAGAGGAAAGCCCACAGAAATCCCATGCAAGGTATCCGAACCACACCAGAATCTCAGAGAAGCTGCTGGAGGCTGGAGCTCCAGGACAGAGGGCCAGGAAGGCCCAGGTCTATTGAGGTCTTGGGGGACTTCAGGAGACGGGTGCCTCTCTCTGCCCTGGATCTGGGCAAAGGACTTCCCATCATAGCCCCTTATTCACTGATATGAACCCCATTAGCGTGTTCCAACCTCCCTTCCCCATTTGAGCAGAGGCCGGCAGCTGGCTGGCTGGGGAGGGAGGAAGAAGGCATGATCAAGGGGGAATTCCTGGGCGCAGAGAGGCTGAGGGGAGCCTATCCGTTCATTACCTTTCCCAAATGGGGTACAGATAGCACTGGTTGGAGCCCCTGGGTTTCAACATTATCGCCAGGCCTCACCCACCCAACTTGGAAGTCTAATCTGAAGCAGATTGTGGCTAGAGGGTCTGGGGATGCAGGGCACAGGGATGAGGTGGGCTGAAGGGCTGGACATAACAGGACAGTTCTCATCACCCAGAAGATGCATACTCAGTGTCATAGAGCCCTAGGAAAAGAGTCAGGTTCCCCTCCTCGTAGCTGGCTGGGAATCAGGGCTTGCTTAAGGGTTCAGGGCTGGGACTGAGGAATTGGAAGGAGGCAGAAGGGGATTATTCTCTGCAAGAGGTGAAGTGGGGGTGGGGGAAGTCAAAGAGGGTCTTGACACCCCTCTCTGTCTCCCTCCCCTCCTGAGCTATCTCTTCCCCTGGTCCTTTCTCTAGCTTGTTTCTCCAACTGGGTTCTCCTAGCCCCGCTAACTGGCCTCTCTCTGGGCTCCTGAGGAATCACTGTATGCCCGGCTCCTCGCTGTGATAGCACCGAAAGGCTTTTGCTACCTTCCTGCCCTGGGGCGATGGGGTAAAGAGGTGTGGCTGGCCCGTCCCCTCCATACCTCCCAGCTCCCCCTGTCAGGGACGCAGCAAGCTCTCGATTATTCAAGAACAGCATGCATGTAATTAACACTCTGATCTGGCCAGTGTGCAGGGAGCGTGTGACTCTGGGAACTGGTGGGATCACTTTCTCCATACTCCCCCTTTCATTCTCTCCCACAGTTAGTATGGATTCACACACAGGCATCTTTCTCTTCCCCTCCCTGTTATCTCTCTCCTCTCCCCCATCTCAGGCCACAGGCTCTGTGTGTCCTTCCTGTTCTCTCTTCTCTGGCTACCTCTCAGGCTTTCACTGCTAAGTGTTTTTTTAATTTCTTGTTTCTCATCCCATTATCCGCCTGTCTCTTTCTCTCCAAGTGTCTGGTCTTGCTTCCAGTCCCTCTGCCTGCCTCCCTCCAAGTCTCTGCTTGTTAGCCCGTCTCTCTGCGTCCCACCCCACCTCTCGTTTTCTGACTGCAAATGTCCAAATAAATGAAAAAGGCCAAACCCCATGTGCCTGGCAGTGGAAAGTAACTTTGCAACCCCAGGAGTGTGGCAGACACTGTGTGGGACAAAAGATTCCCAGTTACTGCTTCTCAGGGCTGCACTTAACAGCCCTGTGAAAGGAGGAGTTCTAGGCAGGAGAGGGAGAGGGGACCCGCTGGAGCTGTGGGACTGAGGGTCAGGCAGGCAGCGGTGGGTGTGGAAGGGCCCTGAGCATTGGTCTCTGCAGCCCCAAGACGCTGCAAGGGCCCTTTTCACCTTTCTGCTCACCCGACTCCAGATCCCAGGCCTTCTCTCCACCCATCCCCAGAGAATGCTGATGCTCTTGTCTACCAGGAACCCGCCCCCTGCCTCCCCCGCCCCCCTGCCACACACTGCCCCCTAAACCATCAGAATCCCACACATCCCAGCACCACAGTTCCCCAGCCACTGCTCTGTCAGGGAGGTCACCTCACAGGCTCCAAATCCCCTTCCTCTCTCCATAAGAACCTGTCACCCAGAATTAATCTAAGCTGTACGGAACCCATGTCTCTTCCTTTCCTCTTTTTCTTCCCTAATGGAGAGAAGATGGGGAGAAGATGGAGGAAGACGCTTCCCAGAAGTAAATTTTCACCTTCTCATGTTACAAGGGCCACCTCTGTGAAGTATAGGAAAAGCTCGTGTAGATTTTAGAGTGAGAGGTCGAGAGTTCAAAGCCAGCTCCTTCTTGTGATCTTGGGCAACTTATTTAATCTCTCAGCACCTCAGTTTCTTCGTGTGTGAAATGTGGGCTTGTTAATATCTATCTTACAGGACGATAATATCTATTTTACAGGATAGTAATAATGATAATGATGCTGATAATAATACCTATCTTACAGATAACACCTACCTCAGAGATCCAGATAACACCTATCTCAAAAAGTGTGGTTGACAATCTGCCAAGCCACAAACACAGTGGGCCTTTGGAGCAACAGGTGACCTATCTGGAACCTCAGTTTCACTGTTTCGCCCCATGCATCCAGAAGGTCCAGGTGGCTTTCAGCAGGCCCTGATGGTCTGCTTACGTCCCTTTCTGAATGAGCTGCAGGATTTGGGCAGCAAGCAAGGCCGGTCCCTACCACGTCTCCTCAGCTCTTGACTTTCCTTCACGCTGACCCAAATGGCAGGGGTCGGCACCTATAACTCAGCCCGAGGGCCCTCTTAGGAACCTGCTGGGGCAAAAAGGAACTAGGGGATTAATGCCCCTGGGAGCAGCCCTCCCCGGCTGCTGTGGCTGATGGGTAAACACCACAGGTCCCTCACCCTCAGGGAGGAAAATTTGAGGCCTAGAGCCATGCCGTTACCTGAGGTCCCCCAGAGGATTGAGCTCCAGGTTCCCGTGTTCACTGGCTTCATGACACGCTCTATGTTGGTTCCTCGCTTTCTCCGCCCCCTTCCAGCGTTTTCTTCCCCTCCCAATAACGACATGCATCCACATCCTTGTCTCAGGCTGTTTCTGCAGGGAACCAAACCAAGACGGCATGATGCTGCACTAAGACTGTGGGCATAGGGTCAGGAGCCCTAGGCTCTCGCTTCAACATTGACGTAACTTAGCTGAGGGAGTCTTGCCTCTTAATTTTGATCTTAGTGTCCTCATCTATGAAGTGGGCTATTAAAATTCCTTTCCTACCCATCCAAGAGGCTGATGTGAAGATCAAACGAAATGATAAAAGTTAAAAAAAAAAAAGGTAAACCATAAAGCAATGTAAAGAGTTACCATTGTCATTAGTATTTCATCGTGTCCACTCAGTCCGGTCTCAAATTAGGAACTGCGGGGCAGGGGTGGGTGGGGGCAGCCTCTGGGCCATCTTCCCCCACCCAGGGTCAGCTGTTTCCGTCTGATTGGCCTTTTCATCCTGTGCGTGCCTGTGGCACTGTGATCCCACACATTCCTCGTCTGCTCTCCTGTCTTTGAAGTTTTAAAGGAGCTCTTATTACCGGCTTTGGAATTCCGCACAAGGGGCTTCTCACATTATTTTCCTGGACATTTGACATCAAGTTTGCACCTGACCTTTTCCTGTGATTAATGATTAATAATAGAATGTAAATATATGAACAGATTACATACATTTAACGAGTGTCTTTCTCTTGGTGTGACCTCTTTTTCTCTGCTAAGTTAGCCATGCAGAATTTTTTTTCCTCCTTTCCAGAATCTAGTGTATTTGATCCTCAGCACACATTTTTCCTGGCTTTCAATGAGGGTTTTTCTTTACTTTTTTTCAATGGTCTGTGGGTTTCTTATGCTTTTAAAATGTTTTTTTAAACTTTCTTTTAACCATTCCTTTCGATTTTCCCCCTTTAGCACATGCTCTCATCTCTTGCCTTTCTCTCGACAAGAAATGAGCAGGGCCATGATGGGTATTTTCGGCTTTCCCACTGGGGGTTGAACTTCAAAGTTCTGGGGTCTAAAGGAGGCAGAGCTTCACCCACAAAAGCTTCCTGCCCAGTCCCTGCCTTTCCCTCAAAAAGAACCCCGCCCCCTTCCCAGCACCGAGTGAGCCAGCCCTGTGCATGGGATGGTCTCCCCAATCTCTACCACCACGGGACCTTGCTTCACGATGCCACTTTATCACTGTGCCAGCTGTCTGCACTCTCTGCACCTCACCCTTAACTAATTTCACCCTCTGCTGCAAGGAGCCATCTCTGTCCCAACGATAGCCTTTGTGCCCTGTCAGACGAAGAAACAAAACCCTTTCATCTTTCCTGATGGCTCCTCTCTTTCTGCATCATTCTTTTTCAGTCCTACCAACTCTGGCCCCTCTGAAGATCTGCCTGTGCTCCTGGTCCAAAGCCATCCCATGGGGCCTGCACTCTGCAGTGAAATCAAGCTCCAGGAGGCCAGGTGTAGGCTCTTCAGGTGGAGCAAGGAGCGGAGGCAGAGAGTTTGGTCTTAGAAGTCCCCAGATCAGGGTTCAAAATGGTCAGAGGATATAGGTGAGGGGCACAGGCATTGGACATGTCTGGGTAGAGAGAGCAGTGGTGGACAGAGATCATGGCTGGGCTATCAGTGTGGTTGTGGTCACCATGGTGCCAGGTTCTGCTGTTGTGTCACAGACAGCCAGGGGCCCTGCAAACAGAAGCACAGATGTCACTGGGTTCTGTGAACCATGACATAGATAGTGACACCAACAGGCGCAAGACTCAGCAGAGAGTAGCATAGAGTGACTGCCTCTGCATATGTGGTGCCCCCAGCGCAGATGCCACAGTTCTAACCGTGATGGACCCTACACACAAGGATGCAGGCGATGAGCGGCCCCACAGGTGGTGCCCCTGACAGTGACGGGCTCCGGACGTCCACCGCGGCAGCGGGTTCAGCAAGTGGAGAAACCAGGAGGAATGAGCTCCGTTGACATCACTGCACCAACAGCGACAGTGACAAGTACTGCAAGCAGCACACAGGCAGTTCTGGCCTCTCCTGACAGCACTGTGCTCTGCACGTGAAACCAAACTCCATGAATGACAAACGGCGCCACACTCTCCAAAGGGTGACGCAGGCAGTGACAAGCTCTGCGATCAGCCCCGAGCTCTGCAAATAATGACACACAGTGCCAAGTACTGCAAATGGCCAGAGGAGCTGCCACCGGGGTATCGGATAGCAAACTGGGGGCCACCACTTGTTATCGCAGACACAGGCCCAGAGAGCACCCATACTCTCGTCACCTTGCCCAGAATTCCCTGTCTCACCCTCATTCTCTCTGCTGGTTTAACTCTCCCTTATTTGGAAAATCCTTCACCTTGCCTGGTTATCACTTCCTGTTTGTTGATTTCCTTCCTTTCAGAGCTAAGCCTCTCAAAAGAACCACGGCCTCAGGCCCTTTGGAACCTGTCCCTCTCGGTGCTGACCTCCTCACTGAAAGTGGCGGACTCCACTTATGCCCTCACGCTGCCCCCTCCCGTGATTCTGTGGCTATGCTGCCCACTGCTCCTCGTGCTGCCCTTCCCCCTGCCTGGCTGTGGAATCTGCCCCTGCCTGCCTGGAAGAGGGACAGGGAGGGGAAGAGTGACCCACAGAGCATGTTAAGCCCCTTATGCACATTCTCCACTTCACGCGTGCCCACGGCAGGGGGCTGGGCTGTAAGGACACAGAAGCCCACGGAGGCAGGGGAGTTCCCTTGCCAGGGTCATGTGGCTCCTACACTGGAGCCCAGCACTGGAATTCGTGTCTGTCTGACTTGACTGTTATGGGCAACACAGCCAAGTGCTTATGTGTGCAGACCCCTGGCGAGATCTGCTTGACTCCTGGCTGTGACCAGTGGAAAATTATTTAGCCTCTCTGTTCCTCAGTTTCTTTAACTGGAAAATGAGAATAATAATCACACTTATCTCTGAGTGTTTCGGTGAGAGAGAATTACATGAGTTCATACACGTAACATGCCCAAAAGAGCTTTTGGGAAGCTACAACCCCTCAGCCCTTCTCTGATCTCAACTCCTCTTCTGCCCCCTGGTTCCCTCAACTCATCTCCACACTATCTCTTAGCTCTTCCTCAAACATACTGGCACACCTCCTTCTCTTAGCGACCCTGAAGCACCTCATTGTCCCCTCTGTCTGGGGTGGGCTTTCCCAGTGTCCATGTGGCTTGCTCCCTCACCTCCTCAGGCCTCTGCTCAAATGTCACCTCCACAGAGAGACTGTCTGGGCACCTGGTTAAAATAAGACCCTTCTTGACCCTCTGTCCCCTTTAACTCTCCTTTATTCCTCTTTTGACATTTGTCATTGCTGACTTCTCACCATTACGTAAGCTCACGGACGGCCTGGGCCTGGGAGAGTGGGTTGCAAATTTAAACGGGAGGGTGCCGAGAACGCCTCCTGAGCAGGGTCTGTGGGGAGTAAGGAGGCATGCAGTGGCTCCCTGGGGACCAGGGCCAGTTGAAGATGATGTCCCTGGCTCTTCATGCTGATCTCTCCCCTTAGGACCCCTCAACCAGGGCTTGTCCTGTGGAAGGCGGAAGGTGAGGTGTCTTTTCCCCACAGCGGCCTTTGGAACCCTCTCTGCAGGCAGAAAGGCAGATGAGCTGTGCCCTGGCCCTGCCACTGACCACTTTTGCTTGTCCCTGCTTAGGACCCCTGGAGGGGAACAGAAGTGGAGGCTGAAAAATGCAAAAACAAAACTGCCCAGGGGAAAGCCACACGCTCCCCACCCCCACTGCTGTGAACACCAATAGAGAGTGGTCACACTGTCCCCTAGACTGGCCTGTTCCCTTTCAGCTGACATGCCTGCCAATGACACGGTTCCTCCTTCTCACCTTCCCCAAGAAGCTTGGGCTGGCAGAAAGAAGAGAGAAACTAACAAGAATAGGAACAGACGGAGGGGAGATGAAACCAGCACACGCAACGTCTTCAGGGCAGCACTGAGTACAGACAGTCTGGCTCTGAGGTTGGAAACTCACTCCCAGCTTCCCTTTTAGAAGAGGCCTCCTCCAGTGCGGGGGTTAGTGGCTGGGTCAGCCAATAGGCCCTGCTGCCACTCTTGGGATCCCAGAGTTCCAGATGTGCCACGTGGCCAGATGCGGAAAGTCAAGTCTCAACGCCCTGGGTTGCAGTGTCTTGGCAACAGCGCGAGGATGCCGCCAACCCTCTGGGACACAGTGAGCAGATAAACTCCTGTGGGCACTTGCGCTGTTGAAAGACTGGGCTCTCCTCAAGGCCTGCAGTTGAGACCCTGGCTCTGTAGTGAGTCACCTGATCATCAAACATGATATTGGCCATTTAGGCATCTTGACCACTTTGTGTGAAAATAGCATGCACTTGTAAGAGTGGAAAATTGTAATGGTAGGAAATTGAAACCCACCCCACCATTCTTTTGACATTGTTTCTGTAAGTGCTGACTCTGACTCATATGTGGTTTACAGATGAACGGCATGTTTATATAAGAATCCTAAAAACTAGGTTCAAAAGATACAGGCTCCAACTTTCAAGCATCCTGGGCCTGGGAGACTGGCCGACTTTCATCCATGGAACCAGGATGGCATGAAGCCATGCTGACTAAACCAGGATGATACACACCAAACCACCACTGTCTGTATCGGAATGGACCATGCCAGTCTGCACATACAGAACTTTGCAACTCCCTCCTTTGATCTCTTGGTTCTGTTCCCCTCTCCCTCCTTATAAAAAAATCTCTCTGCCTCCAATGAGAGGTAGAGGTGGGCTTGGAGATGTGAGTTCCCCATCTTCCAGGTTGCTGACGTCTGAAAGTAAGCCACTCTCCTTTACATCAGCACCTGTCCCTCGAGTATTGGCTTTCATAGTGGCAGGCAGTTGGAGCAACATTTTGGTTAGTTTTTGGCCACCCTGATGGCACTTTATGGACCCCAGTAAAGCCTGAAGGGTCTGGGCTGAGAGTCCTGGCTGATTGCGGCAGGCTCACCTCATGGCAGGGATTGCAGGAACTTCCCAGCAGCTCTCCTGAGTTCTGTATCTCAGGGACACTTCCTGCTTTCTTTCTCAGGCATCAGCCACCTTTAAACACTTTGCTGGCGAAAGGAAACGGGTTGTTGGTGGGCTGATGAACCCTGACCGGGTAAGGCCCTGGTATGCGCACCCAGGAGCCCCTGCCCTGCAACTTGGGTTCTTTGAACCATTTGAGATTCTGTAGGAATGAACAGGCACCACGCGGCAGCAGGCACAGCTTGGTGACAAGAAAAACATCCCCATTCCCCAGTGTGGGATCTGGTTAGAACACTCTTGGTTTTGGTTTGGATATTGTTTGCTTTTTTGTTGCATCATTTGTTTGAATTTTGTCTTTGCTTCAGATTTTGTGTTTGTTTCCACTGGGGAAAAAGCTCTTGGTCTCAATCTCAATTTGTTTTGCCAAAGGTCTGGTAAATGGAATAAAATCTCTAATGTGCAAAGATTCTACTCAGAAAGGATTTTAATTGATGGTTTAAAAAGGGAAAAAGATTGTACTACCTTCTCAAATGGTAAAACTCAGAAAGGAAAAGAAAAAAAAAGAGCACTTTCTACTCGAGCAGCTTAAGTTTGCTATGTCCCCTGCCTCTTCTTCGAGCCTCTGTAAACTTGTCAAGGCCACTCGATAATGAATCAGCTCACTTTTGAGCACACTAAAGGAATGCAGCGATCACCAAGAATAAAAATGTGAGTGTAGTAGCTAATGGGAAGAAAAACCTGTTTCTGAAAGTTACGAAACGTATTCATAAATTTGACAATGTAAAGAATGTTTATTACTTACTTTTAGTTGTCACTAAGAATGGAAAATTCTAATTAAGTTGGGAAAAATATATAGTTTGATAATAAAAGGTATAAATTATGTCAACATAGTTCCTTGTTGAAGGGAACAAAATTGAAAGTGTGTTGATTATGTCTGGATGAATTTAAAGGGACTAGGAAAGTTTCAGGGGGTCTGTGTAAGTCGAAGAGGACCCGTTCACACTGAAGAGGGATTGTGTAGAGGGGAGAAATGAAAAAAGAAAGAATTGAGACAGTAAAAAAAAGATGAGAAAGAATAAAGAAAAAAGATACATACTTCAGGAAAGAAGAACATTTGAAATAGGAAACTCAAGAAGGGAAATGGAAATGGGGGGAAAAAAGAAATAAGGGAAAGAAATGCACATAGATAGATTTTAATGACAAATGAAAAAGCCAAAGTCTCCCTTTTTGATTTTCTAAAACCAATCGCTATTTCCCAACAGAAACCCCAGGTACAATTAGACAGTGGGGGACAAGTTAATTGATTTATGATGTACTTTCTTCTGTAATTTTGATTGTCATCTTAAAACGTTGTTCAAAAAGTAAATTCCTTCCAATTGCATTGCAATCAGATCTATAATCATGTCATTTTGAATATTTTTTGTCATTTAGAGATAATCATTGTTTTACTCTGATTCATTTTCAAAAATGTTACATCTTTGACTTATTCTAAAATATAAGTTTCTCAGAACAAATTTTAAGATCATACCTTTGGAAAAGGTGGTTGTTTGTGGGGATCTCAGGAATGACTAAAGATACCAGTGGATGATGGGGATAAACAGGAATTGATCGTGGGACTGAATGAACTGAGGATAATTATTGTTCTTGTGATTTTGTTAAAAATATTGCTGATTAAAAAAGACTTGTTGGTTTCATAAAGCAATTTGGTAAGTTGTAACAATATTGAGCATTTTTATTTTTCTCTCTACCTGATCTCTCCAGAATTTGGAAACTCTTAATGAGTAAGTAGTATTATTTTAATGGCAATATGTTTATTTGCATGAATCCCATAGAAATCTGATTTCTTCCAGTTTCCAATTGTGGATTTATTAACCAAGACTTTGATTGGAATGTCATGTCCCAGAGACACATGCCTAGTTTCTGGATGTCAGCAAAAAGTTTTAAGGAATAAAGACTGACCTTGAAGCCAACAAAACCCCCTTGGAGATATGGCCTGGTACCTTGCTTATTCCTATGGTTCATGGCAGTCTTTCCAGGTAAGGAGTGAAGGTTATTTTCCTGGTAGATGGCAAGGAAAGAACCTCAAGACATTTTGGTGACCTCAAGAATTTGAGTTTACCCAAATTTATAGATATTGCAGGCAAAGCCCAATGGCAACTTTATCGCTTGGCTTCTTTGCCCTGAGAGGCTAAGCTCAATCTAAAAATTCTTTGTAACATTTCAGCAAAGTAGATTTAAGAACGTCTATATGATCAATTGCTATTCTTATTGTGTTCATGCAAATAATCAGGCTAAATTGAAACTGGATTTAATGTGGTAAATGTATTAGTCTTGATTTGGCTCTTTGATAAAAATGAGGGTGATTTGGGGAAAATTGTATTTCAATAGAATCTATTATACACAATTGTGGAAATCAGACTCTAATCCAGTGAATTGTCTGTAAAATTTATTTTTCACTTATGAGCTAGATTGGATCCTGAATTTTTCTAGTTTTCATAACTGTTTTGGCTAAAACTTCCTAACTGCCATAGAAATGGAGGATAAATTGACAGTGGGGATTTGTAACAGTGGAAAATCGTAACAGTGGGAAACTGTAACCCATCCCATCATTCCTTTGACATTGTTTCTGTAAGTGCTGACTCTGACTAACATGTGGTTTACAGGTGAACAGCATAAGAAAAGAAAAGGCCAAAACTAAAAATAAGAAAATATATGAAAAAATATCTCACTGCTAAAGGTAAACATATACTGAAGATAATAGACCAACCACTTCTAAATGTAGTATGAAAATAGTTAAAATTGCAATAAGCACATACCTAGCAATAATTACTTCAAATGGAAGTTGACTAAGTGCTCAGTTGGAAAAAACATAGGATGACTGAATGGATAAAAAAAACCACACAGACACACAAAACAAGACCCCTCCATATACTGCCTACATGAGACTCCATATAGAAAGACACATAGAGACTGAAAATAAAGGGATGAAAAAGATATTTCATGAAAGTGGAAATGAAAATAGAGAGAGAGAAGCTGGGATAAAAATATATCAGACAAAAAGGCTTTAAAAGAAAGGCTATATAATAAGAGACGAAGAAGGACCCAGCAATTCCACTTCTGGGGGCTTATCTGGAGAAAAGTCCCCAGAAGTGGAACAATTCAAAAAGATATACGCACCTCTTTATTTACTGCAGCATTATTTACAATAACCAACTTACTGAAGCAACCTAAGTATTCATCACTAGATGAATGGATAAAGAAGAATGTTTACACACTGGAATATTACACAGCCATGAAAAAGAAATGGATCTTGCCATTTGTGACAACATGGATAGACCTAGAGGATATTATGCTAAGTGAAATTAAGTCAGAGAAAGACAAATACTATATCATTTCACTTAGGTATGTAATCTTAAAAATTAAAGAAATGAACAAACAAAACAAACTGGCCCATAGATATACAAAAACTGGTAATTACCAGAGGGTTGGGCAGTGGGGGTATGGGCAAAAGGTTAAGGGGATTAAGAGGTACAAACTTGTAAATAAATCATGGGGATGTAAAGTACAACATAGGGAATATTAATAATATCAGTAATACCACAATATCTTTGTATGGTAACAGATGGATAGTGGACTTTTTGTGGTGATCACTTTGTAAGGTATATAAACATGAAATCTCACTATTTTCTACACCCGAAACTAATATAATATTGAATGTCAACTGTACTTTGATTCAGAAGAACTTTACATTTCAGAATAAAAATTAGATATGAAAATAAAAAGAATTCTAAAAACTACTTTCAAAAGATACAGACCCTAACCTTCAAGCATCCCAAGTCTGGGAGATTTGCTGACTGTCATCCATGGAGCCAGGATGACGTGAAGCTGGGATGATGTGAATCCATGATGACTAAAGCAGGATGATGCACGGTCCTGGAATGGACCGTGCTCATCTGCACGTAGAGAACTTTGTAACCCCCTCCCTTGATCTCTTTGTTTGGTTCCCCTCTCCCTCCTTATAAAAAATCCCTCTGCTTCCAGTGAGAGGTGGAGGTGGGCTTTGTGACATGAGTCCCTTATCTTCCCAGGAGATGGGCTTTGAGATGAGAGTCCCCCATCTTCCAGGTTGCTGGTATCTGCAAATAAACCACTTTCCTTTACATCAGCACCTGCCTCTTGAGCATTGGCTTTCATAGCAGCAGGCAGGACCTGCATTTCGATGACACATTCTGGAAAATCGCAGCTGAGAGTACCACTCAGCCTGTTATCCTTCAGCCTTCGTAGTTCCCGAAGTCGGGGCTGGTGGGTGTTTGTGCCATCCTATGAGCAGTTCCAGCCTCTGTCTGGCTCTGGCCCTGCTCCCCAGCCTGCACACCCAGGTCCCGGGAGGCATGGGGAGCTACTACCTCTGCCTGCTCAGAATTTCCAGAGCTTGCTGGAGGGAATCAAAGTCTTCCTGTAAGAACTAATAACGATGGATTTCAGACGATGAAAGAGTATTTTAAGCAAATGAATAAGCTGAGACCAAGACATGGGAACAAGCAAGAAGAAGCAAGAAAGGAACATCAAAGCTTCAAGAGGGAATGAGAAGAATGAGGGACCAGATTGACCAGCGGCACAGGGAGGTGCCCACCTGGTCTGCTGGAGAAGCCCTTATGGCATCACTATGAGGCTACAATTTATTCACTTACTCACCTGCTCATCCATTCATCCAACAAATATGGGCTTAGCCAAAAGAGTTTGTGTGGTTTTTTCAGTAAAATAAAATACACATTTTTCATTTTCACCAATAACTTTATTGATTCGAATATTTTGAGTATGTCAGCTATCTCCCATGTGCTTTAATGTTGATTGTTCTCAGTTAATGTCTTGATTTGATTGCTATCAACTTCAACTGGTCTTCCCGACCATGGAGCATCATCCAGTGATAATAAATCTCTAGCACGAAACTTCGCAAACCACTTTTGACATGTTTGATCAGTCACAGCACCTTCTCCATACACTACACAAATCTTTTTTTGTGTTTCAGTTGCGTTTTTACCTGTCTTGAGATAACAACACATAATATGCGAAAAATGTCACCTTCTTCCATCTTCAATATTAAAATGGCTACACAAAAATTCACCAATTATGGTAAGTTTTTTTAAATGCACACTGATATGACAGCTGTCACAATACAATCTAACAAAATTATTTTGAATGCAGTTAAAGGCAATTAAGAGCTACTAGAGCTGTCTTATGTAAAAAAATAAAAAAGCTAAATGAACTTTTTGGCCAACCAAATAGTTCCTGAGCGCCTGCTGTATGCCAGGCGCTGACAGCACAGGGCTGTGAGGGGAACCAGACAGGTGTGGTGCTCACAGTCCAGGGGGACTGATTTCGTCCTGAATTTGTGGTTTCTGCATATCTGCCCCAAACTGTACAGTGTCAAGGCTTCTGCTTAGGTAATGGACACCAGGGCAGCATGTGGGACAGTGTGTAAGTGTCCAGCTCTAGTAACGAAGCCTGCATTTAGTTCTCTTGACAGAGCCTTTAGTGAGCTTCATCAAGCCCTGAGTCAGAGCCTTTTAGTTACTGTGGTGCACATGTACCTGGAGTGAGTAGACAGGACGAGACCATCAGGCTGTTATGGCCAAAGTACCGATATTCCAAATGGAGAGATCCTCAACCATACCCCAAAGACACACATTTACACACTCATTCGCACAGACACACACAAGCAGACATGCACTCAAGCAAAGACCATAGCACATACATAGATACACATTCACACACATACAGACATATGCACATAGACATACACCCACACATAGAAACATCCACACAGAGACACACACATCCACACAGACATACTCGCATTCATGTACACATCGCACACAGAGGCACATATTCACACACATCCACATGCAGGCACACATTCACACACATCACCCACATAGACACACATTAGCTCAGGTGTGCACACTCACACAGAGAAACATAGTGACACACAGACACGTGCGTTCACATACAAACACCCTTCCTCCCTCTCTCTGTCCCTCTCCTTTCCTCACTCTGTCTCACTATCTGTCTCTCTGGCAAACGACTATCTCAGTCAGGCTCCTTCCTGTCTGGTGCTACAGACAGAGATAGGATGCTTAGTGATGACATGGCAGGAGATGGGCTCTCTGGAGTCCGACACCCCTAAATCCTGCTCCTGGGCCTTCTGTTGTCAAGCAGTTTTGCATCTTTAGCTAATATTTCTGACCCCGGGGTACCTATTCTGATACATGACGATGCTGTATCTATTTACTACACAGCGTTCTTTCAATATTTAAATGACATAAATGAGCTCATGCTTGTGAAGTGGACACCTGTCGTTCTTTGGGGCCAGCACCTCGCTTCTCCCTGTGTGTGTTGGGGCCTGAGTGGGTGGCAGAGTCTGTCTGCCACTTCAGAAGACTTGGCTCTGTGCCTTCGAGATGCCTGCTCCAGGCCCCTGGGAGCCCTGAGCGTTCTCTCTGGCTGCTGCAGCAGCTTTAAGAGACAGCAGTGGCTGTGCTGCTACCCTGGTGCCAGCGTCCGGTCGGCATCAGTGGTGTCTGCTCCAAGTCTGGGGCAAGCTCTGCAGCGCTGTCCACTTTAGCAGCATCGCTTCAGGTGTGATTCTTGAGCATGTAGCCCCAAACCTAGTTTTTAGGCCATTTAGAGATTCTGTGAGTAACCAAAAGGTGTTTTCCGTAAGTTCTTTTCTGTTTAAATCAGCCAGAGTTGATTTCTGTTGCTTGCCTCTCAGAGCCTAGTCTGATAGAGTGTGCGAAGCGTTTGGCTTAGTGCCTGGAACAAAAGCAAGTGCTCAATAAATGTTAGCAATTGGAGATGTCACGATGTGATGGGGTGGGGGTGGGGTGCAGGCAGCCCTCAGGGCAGAGCAGTCAAGTCTCGCACCCCCAGTCTCTTGATCAAGGGCACCAGGAGCCAGAGCGAGGCTGGGTGGCTTTTCCTCTTCCTCTTGGTTCCCTGTCACTTGCCTGCTTCCAGCCCAGAAGGGTCAGGGGTATTTTCCTCAGCCCAGATACCAGGGGCAGGGGAGTGAGAGGGGCAGCAGGAGTGGCATGGAGTGGTGTTTCTGACAAGACAAGTGGCCGTAAGTGGGAGCCATGCAGTTTCCTGTGGGATCTGGGCACCAGAATATTCCATTTGCTCTCAGTAAACAAGCCTATGGGTGTTGCCTGACTTTAGCATTTGGATCCCTGCTCAAATGAACGCTCGAGCACTGGGATCCAGAAAGGAAGCAGGGGCAGGAGGAGGTCTACGAAGGCACAGGGCTTACAGGTGAACCGCGAGGTCAGACTGCCTTCTTCTGTGCTCCCTGGCCTCTCGGTGAACGGGCCCTTTCTCCAAAGCCTCTCCCTCCCACCATGGGAGGTACGTCCCTGCCATCTTTACCGGGAGGGCCACATATTGTTGTGCAGTTTGGGGACTGGACAGGGAGACATCAGGTGAGGGTCTAAGTGGGGTTTCCCTAGATCCAGCGGGAGAAAAGAGCGCTTTTTCTTTCCTCACCAGGAACTGCCTCTCCCGAACCATGCCTGCATCTGCTGAGAGGGTGGCCCTTTTATGATCACACAAACGCCCTGACTATGGGTTACGGAGGCTTTGAGACTGTGCGATCTGTGCTCTTGCATCTGTCATCTCCGGCCCCTGGCAACACTGTGAATGAGTGATGTCCACATGGCCTGTCCTCCACAGCTCTGCTCAGCTCTGGAGACCCCTGCCTATGGCTTCTTTCATGGAGTCGATCCATCTCATATTTGGTCTTTCCCTTTTCCTTCTGCCTTCTGTTTTTCCCAGCATTATCATTATCCGAAACTTTACCACTGTTTTACTAATTTAATGTAGGTGGAGCAGGATCCTCTCGTTTTTCCATTGCTCAGAAGTGTTTCTTAATAATCTCTGGGGGGGAAATGACAAACTTCAGCTTTCCTATCTCTCAACCTGGGCATGTTCCTACCTTATGTCTCGTAGATCCTTCTGTAGCTGCCATTCATTAGTGGTGACTACATTTGTTCAGCCATAGGGACCTCCATACATCCCTTTGGTCCTGCCTCTGCTTGACAAAATGATAGGGAGGGGCACGTGTTCCTCTGTGGCACACCCTCCTCTTTCCCGGGTTCCTGGCCAATGCACTCTGCAGTACCAGGGTGTGGCAGTGATCACGGTGCAGTGCAGGGGACGGGTAGGCAGGGCCTGCAGGGGGCAGGAACCACGCCCTTGAGCACCTTCTTCCCTGTGGGACCTGCGCAGATCCCTGGATCCTGTTGGGAGAGCTTGGCTATGTTCCCATGGACACAGCCTTTGCCTGAAGGATCAGAGGAGTCAGGATGGTTCCTTCATCCGGCACAGCAGGTGCGCCCTCTGCCCACTGGAGGCAAGCTGTTTGTGAATTACATCTTCAAAGGGAGATGGCTCCAACATGGTGGCCGCCTCTCCCAGAGGACCGTCTCTCTTCAGTCTCCTGTCCTCCTGAGGTGGCCTCCTCTCTCTAGCACCTAGGCCAGTTTCCCACTCCCTCAATGGAGAACTGCCTCTCCTCTCCCAGAAGGAAGAAGCTGCCCACCTGGAGCTTCACTCTCCCCTTCTGTCAGGCTAACCCGGCCCCCCTTCATAGCATGTCCTTGGCCCAGGCTGTGCCAATTCAGAGAGGGCGGGGAGGGGGTCTCTGCTTCAGCAAGAGGGTGATGTGGCTTTTAAAATCTATACATTTTCACATCTTTTTATGTGTGTGTGCAACATACTAATCATTTGAGCTACTGCTCTTTAGAGTTTTCCACTGGTTGGCTTTTGTTGCTCGTATCCCATGCTTTAGCATATTTCTCTGTCCTCAGCCATTCCTGAAAATTAGAAGCTGGATCTGTGGCTTTGAGCAGGTTTTCTTTCTGTCTCACTGCAGGTCAGTCTCACCAGTGAGAGCTGTGGCTGATCTCCTCATTAGCTGCCCCAAAATACAAACACATTTCAACAAAGAACATTTACTTTGTTTTTTTTTTTAGATTTTTATTTATTTATTTTCAGAGAGAGGGGAAGGGAGGGAGGAAGAGAGGGAGAGAAACATCAATGTGTGTTTGTGTCTTTCCCCGGTTTCTGGCCAATGCACGCTCACACACCCCCTACTGGGGACCTGGCCCACAACCCAGGCATGTTCCCTGACTGGGAATCGAACCTGCAACCCTTAGTTTGCAGGTCATCACTCAATCCACTGAGCCACACCAGCCAGGGCAACTTTTTTCTCTTAAGAGAGTGCTATCCAGCTTCGTATGAGCCAACACTATTTCTCTTGCATGTGTGATTTGAACTCTGCTCCTTGTGACCCATGAACCCTGTGTGCTGGTGCTGAGGACTGCTTGACACCTTTATTAGACTGACTGACATCATACAGGTCACCTGTGGCTGTGAGTGGCTCTCCTATCCCCTGACAGGTGGCTGCCACAATTTCAGGTCCTAATGATTGCCAAATCTCCCTGCTGACACCGAGGGGTCAGGAATTTCAGTTTAGCCTCACTTTTCTAGAAACTTGTCTTTTTTCCCTCATTCCTAAAATAGACACCTTCCCTTAAAGACATGTCCTTCTCCTTTCTCCACTCTCGATTCCCAACCATCTGACTACCTGAGAGGGTACAGGGAGGGAATGAGAGGGAAAGGAGACATTTGTCAGACAGTGGGGACAGGTTCTCCAAGCAGAGGGGAGAGTAGAGCCAAGGGGACAGGAACCACAGCCCTTCAGGTGTCCTTTGCTCAGAACCCAAGGAGGATGGAGGTTGTATAGATGGGGATAGGGTGGGGATGGGGGTGACCATCTTGATCCCGATGTTCGTTCATCACTAGCACAGGGACAAACATAGCCCCAACAGATGAGTCAATATTACCTGTTCCTGGACTGAAACAGAGCCCAACATGGATTATTAGGTAATGTTCTATTTGGAGGCAGGGGAAGAGCACCATGACAGTTTTTAAAACCAGTTATTTGTTCGATATTTAAAAAGGGGCTGTACATTTTGAGGGAGTAGTATGTCTTTTAAGTCTCTATTAATCCATGGGTCCTCCCATCTTTCTTTTTTCCCCTTGTTACTTATTAATGAAATTGGGTTTTTTGTTCTGTGGAGTTTTCCACTGTCAGGCTTTTACTGATTATGTGCCTTTAATATGTTCCTCTATCTTTTTATCCTTTGTCCTGCAAATTGGAAGCTCAATCCACAGGCTTGAGTAAATTCAAGTCTCTCTCTCTCTCTCTCTCTCTCTCTCTCTCTTTGACAAGACTATCTCACAGGTGGTCTATTCATCTACCACAAGGCACAAAAGTATGATATTCTTTTTATATTGTGATGCTAGCAGTCCATTGTGCAATGCCTGGATCCATTCATTCACAGGGGTTGCAACGTGGTGCTATTTTAATTTATCATTCTTTGTTTATTAGCTGGATTATTTATTTCTTAGCTGGACTGCATCTATAAAGAGAAAGTTTCCCAGATCTACTCTCTGGCCTCCGTGGAACAGTGTATATATGAAGCCTCCATGGCTTCCCCTCAGCCAGCATACTCAGCTGTCCCACCCAGATTCTGGGTCAGGAAAGAACCCATTGCGGGAAAACAGCTCAAGGTCAGCGTGTCCACCTCTTACAAAGCACCGCGCCCATCTGTCTGAAAGGGCCTGAACAGGAGGGCCTTGGCTGACATCTTGCTCTCAGGGCTCCTCCAGTCTGAGGCACAGACGCTGATTTTAAAAACAGTAGCGTGCTTTCCTGTTGCCATGGTGACTCACCATCATGGGGGTTTGTCAGTATCCCTAGGATGGCGATGCTGTCTCTATCTGCAGCCCCGCTCCTCCACCCTGCTAAATACCAGGAACACATAATCGCGTAAGTAGCAGAATTTGGAGTAAACAGAAAGGCAGGGGTGATGACATCATGCCATCAAAAATTAAAGTAATTTAAATTAGATTTTAAATACCCATTTTTTTTTTTTAACATGCCTCTGCCATCCCCATTGAAAACCAAACCTCCCAACAGTTTTTAGAACAATTTGTCCTTGCCTCGCCCAGATCCTCTGCCTCTAGTCTCCTGTTCCGGCCCTTTGCCTCTCCCTTTCCAGAAGAAGCCCAAGATTGCAAGTGGAAGCTAACTCCCCCTCAGGGCCTCTCCTTTCAAACCCAATCAGAAGAGTTTCTTCAACAAAGAGCCATTTGCCTGCAGGGGAATTATGTTCTTCCAGCTGCTGAGATACCACAGCTCCAGTCAGTTGGGGTTTTAAATAAGTTTATATTTCTCTGTTTTAACAATAATGAAGAAAATGAAGCTCAGATGCCTTACAGACTTGTCCAAGGTTTCAGAGATAATAAGGCCTGGAGTTGTGACTCAAATGCATGTCTTTAAGCTGCAAAACCCAAACACGTGTCCCCTGCATGCTTATGCACCATCACAGTGGTAGACACCCCTCTGCAGGATGAGAGCAGATACACAGTCCACCCAAGAACCCTCAAAGAGCGACAGATTCATCTAACAGGAATCAGAGGCTCTTATTTCAACAGTTAAGCATGACTTTTCACAACAGCCTTTAAAAGCAAGCTACTTGGAACAGAGTGTGGTGGAGCTGAATAGTCTAGAGTGCGAACTCCGAAGTCACATGATTTCAGTTTCAGTTAGGGGCTGTGTGGCTAGGGACACAGATATTGCTCAGCCAGTCCATGCCTCAGTGTCCTCACTGAGCAGCAGACGTAATAGACATAATAATAGCGCCTACCCCACAGGGCTGCTCTGAGGTAAAGGTTTCAAAGTTTGCAGCACTTGCATCACCTGGGAGCTGGTTAGGAGTAAAAATTCTCAGGCCCCTCCCAGACCCAGGGAGCAGAGCTCAGCGGCAGCCTGTGTTGTCGCCCTCTGGGCCATGCTGATGTACATTAAAGTTTGGCAACCACTGGCTTAACACAAGTGGAGGACTTGGAATAACACCTGGGCCAGGGTAAGTGCTCAATATATGTTAGTGGCTTGTTATTATTATGTGCCAGAGCATTCATTACTTCTAGGGCCTGGGGTGAAGTTTAGCCCAGCTCCGGGATGGAAAAGGCGGATCACCATTTTCACGCTCAGTTAAGCATCCTGGGTCTCTGTGGACTTGTCTGTCTTGCGTTGTCCACTGCAGAATTTCCGGCCCCCAGAACAGTGCTAGGGACATTGCCTGGGCTTGATGATTATTTAATGCAGGAATGTGGCACCTCTCTTCTCACTTCGTCTCATCTGTTAGTGGGGTCTTGAGAAAAGAAGAGGATGTTGGGGGTTGAGGAGTGGACTTCGGACCCCCACTGGAAACACCCCTTCTGTCGGGAGCATTCTCTGCCTACACGCAGCTTGTTTTTCAGACCCCTTGTTTCCGTTAGTCAATTAGAGTGTGTGTGGGGCATGTTATCAAGGCCTTTTGTTTATATCACGATGTACCAGTAAGAAAAAAGACAGCCAATTCAAGAGAGGTATGGATGAAAACCTTACCCCCATCTCGAAAAAGGAGAGCCAATTAATACGAAAGGTGCTCGATGTCATTGGTCTGTAGGGAAATGCATATTAAAACCACAATGTGATGCCACTACACACCCGCCAGAAGCACCGCACTGAAAAAGATGAAAAATCCTGGACGCTGAGGGAGATGTGGTGTAACTGAGCTCTCATATTGGCTAAAGTGAGAATAAATTGATAAAGCCACTTTGGACAACTGTTTGGAAATATTTACTAATTCTTACTAATATAAATATTTACTAATACCAAAAAATACAGCCATATGCTCTTCTGAAAGACACGTAGTAGGATGTTCACAGAAGCACTATTTCTAATAGACCCAAACCAGAAACTACTCAAACAAAACTTGTCTACCGAGAGCGTAAGGGACAAATCAAGTGTGGTATATTCACAATAAAATACTACACAACAATGAGAATTAATGACCTATAATTACACGCAACAGCACGGAAGAATTTGATGAACAAATTCTTAAGCGAAAGAAGCCAGGTACGAGAGAATATGTATATGCTGTTTCATTCCATTTGCCGGAAGTTCAGTAACAGACAAGGCTAATGTACCCTTGGAGGGGTAGTCTCCAGAAGAAACATGAGGGCGTCTGAGGTGCAGATAGGGTGTGCTGGCCTGAGCACTAGTTGCACTGATAACGTGTTCAGTTGGTGAAAATTCACTGAGATGTGCACTTCTGATGTGTGCACTTCTCTGTATGACTATTTCAACAAAATGTTAATGTAAATGATCAAGGGCTATCAGATGGTTCATGTCTTCCGCCGTTCCTGCGGGGCCAACCCTGTGTAGAAGAAAGGCAGTCCAGAATTCAAGACCTGGACTGCCAGCATTCTAAGTCTCAGTGTCCTTATCAAAAGACAACAAGGAAATCGAGACCCAAGAGGAGAAGGAAATTGCACAAAGCAGTTATGCGGTGGTTGGTATAACCAATGACCTACCTTGGCCACATGCAAGGAGGTGGCTGAGGCCCCGGCCATTCGCTTTTAGGACCAATGGGATGAGGTGTGCAGAAGGGCTCTGTACACAGAGGCACAGTAGAGACGTGCAGGCTGCTGTTGCCGGCGTTCTCTGAGCTCGACATGTGTCTGTGGATCTCTCCATTACCTCTCAACTTCATGCTCATCCTTTCCAATGACATGCTCTCATTCTTTCTTGAAAGTGATTACAATTCCTAAATGAGCATACAAAAATAAACTTCTTCATTAACCAGGGGGAAAAATGTACCGCCTGAGTGGAACTTGCACCAGAATGCAGTCGAAGAACAGTAGCATACGCTGGACTAATTACCCCTGTCTCCGCAGATGGATGGATGTGTTTGGCACAGCGGTTGCATTATGGGATGGGGTGACGGGAAGCTGCCCTGTTTAGGGCAGCATTTCCGAAGGCGTTCTTCAGAATGCTAGTCCCGTGAGATGTTAATCAGTGCCATGAGGTGACAATTTCTTGCTCAAATATACTTTGGGAACTACTAAGTTAAACGTTATATATATTCTTTGCAGCAGGACTTCCCAGATACTTTAATCTGCTAATAGACATAATGAATCACCAAGATGGGAATCAAGTAGGTAGCATTTCTCTAAATTATTTTATTACTCAATCCTTTTTGATTTGTAAAGCACTTTGTGAAGAGTGTTCCCTGGAACCCACAATGAAAAATATTGACATGGACCCAAGCTTGGTGCAAGAGTCAGGAACCCAGGCTCACAGATCCAGCTTGGTTACCAATCAGCAGGATTCCTTGGACAAGTTCTTCTTTTCCCTGAGCCTCAGTTAATTAGAAAGAAGGGACTTGAAGGAAAACAGGATGTAGATTTGCTGGAGAGAGGGGAATGGTGTTTTAAACATTATCTTACTACTCTTTCTTTTTGCATTTAGTGCTGTGGTGTTATGCAGTGTGGCTTAATTATTTATACATGGGGTAGTTGCTGCGATGACTTAATAGCTGCTACCCTCCTTTCTTGCTGAAAGAATCCTGATTTTTCCCATGTGACATTGAGCCCAGTGAGAGGTCGAACTCCATTTTTTTGTGTCTAGGGTTAGCCCTATTAATCAGTTCTGGCCAATGAGGTAGAAGGGAATGTTCCCTGGGAGCTTCTGGGAAAGACTTTCTTCTCTGATGAGATAGAGCCACTTAAGGACAAAGGCTCTCGTTCATCCCCTCCTTTCTTGATTAAAAAGTGGTTACGTGAGGATGTGATGGTTGGACCTGTGGTAGCCATCTTTTGACCATAAAACAACAAGGATGGGAACCAGTAAACTAAGGATTTGCACTTTGATTTGCTCTTGTACTCACACGGAAACTTATTACTGATATTCATGTCTGTTTTACCTTTCATTATCCTATTTTTTTCTCATTTTTAAGGGGTCCTCAGTTATAAGATACATTTGTGATTGATTTATGACTGAAGATAGGTTAGGAGGCTCTGACGCAATAACAGACAAAATCCTAAAATCTCAGTGACTTAACCCCATATTACTTCATTCTTCACTTCATCATAGTCCAGTATGGGTTAGGTAGCCCCATCCCAGCTAGTAGCTGTGTTATCTGGAACACATGGTGTATTAGGTGCAGCTATGCTAGGCTACAGTAACAATCTCTCAGTTTTCAGTGGCTTAATGCATAAAGGTTTATTTTTGGTGTATATAAAATCTGCTTTTGATTCATTGGCTCTCCAGAGAAGTGATTTTCAGGTTGCTGAAGCTAGAAAGGAGAGAGCTGAGAGTCACGCACCAATTCTTAAATATTTTGGCCTGGAAGTGACATCACGTCTCTTCATTGTCCAGAACAAGTCACACATCCCAA
The DNA here is from genome assembly GCA_004026545.1 of Mormoops blainvillei. Classification (NCBI taxonomy): domain Eukaryota; kingdom Metazoa; phylum Chordata; class Mammalia; order Chiroptera; family Mormoopidae; genus Mormoops; species Mormoops blainvillei. The sequence goes on from PVJD01009427.1 coordinate 46,948, forward strand.
CATAGCTTCAAGGGAATCTGGGAGCTATAGAGGAGCATATACCTATGAGTACTAATTGTCCCCAAAACAATTTATGAGCAGCTTCAAAAAAAAAAAAAAACCCCAAAAACAAACCCTGGCTCTGACTGGGAGCCTGAAATGTGTTCAGTGGAGTCTGGGGGCGGGGGGCAGAGAGAGGTAGACAGTGAAAATTCCCAGACTCTGCAGAACCTACCTTCCGGAGGCCAGACCAGGCCAGGCCCCGTGTTCAAGGTGGTACATGGAAAGAATCAACTCAGGACCCAGAAGTCTGGGTTCTAGTCTCTATGTTTCTGTCAACCTTGGGCAAGCTCTTTCGCTATGGGCTTCCTTAAGCTGTGAAATCAGGGTTTTGACCCTGTTCCAGTCCCCATGGCTGTGCAACAAGTCACTCCAAAACCTAAAACAATAATCATTTATTATCTCTCATGGTTTTCATGGGCTGGGAATGCAGGAGTGGCCTGGCTGGGTGGTTCCACCTCAGGGTCACTTACCCACACTGATCTGAAGGCTAGTTGGGGCTGAAGATGCACCCTCATGGCGATGTATCCCATGGCTGTTGGGTTGGTGCTGGCTGATGGCACGGGGTCTCAATCCCTCTCTACATGCACCTCCTCACAAGCCTGTGTGAGCATCCCCATGGTGTGTGGCTGGCTCCCCCAGGCTCCCCCAAAACCAAGTGATCACAACAACCAAGGTGGAAGCTATATACCTTTAAGACTTAGCTTCAGGAGTCATATGTTGACACTCCATTGCATTCTCTGTGTCACACTGGCCTGCCCTGACTCAGAGAGGGCAGGGACCACACAAGGGGATGAACAGCAGGAGGTGAAATCACTAGGACTATCTCTAACCCCTGACATTCTTTGCCTGTCATGCAGCAACACCTTCCCTCCAAGGAAAGTACAGATAAGACCAGATTTAAGGTTTCCCAAAATGTTCCTGGCCCTCTGGGATGAGATAATTTCTGGAACAAGAACCCTAGGAGTAGAACTCATTTTCTATTTTATTCTTGCAAGAAACCTAAGAAATAGGTGTTATTTTTATCATCCCCATTTCACAGTTTGGGACACTGAGGTCTAGAGAGGTGACTTGCCTAAGGTCATGGTCAGCATACGCTGAGTCAGATTTCCACACCCAGAACCTATGTTACCAATACCTTCCAGAGCTGGGCTCACCTCCAGAGGGGTGGACAGTGGCCCTGCCCCCTGTGCCAGCCCAGCCTTGAGCTCAAATATTCTTTCTGTAGCATGGAGTCGGGGCAGCTAATGTCCCCACTACAGAGGAGCACTTGGCAATACCCAAGCAGTTGCCCTTCCTCCCATGGTACCCACTTCTTCCTGCACAGCCTGCATCCCATCTAGAGGGACTTGCACCCCAGGAACTTACTTAGAGGCTGGAAGTCCTTTTAATATTTCTAGCACACCTCGAGCTAATGGTGTTAGTGCCTGAACAAACCAGTGCGTCCCTGCTTACGGGACTGATAATGGAGTCTGATAAGTCAGAACAAGGAGTGATTTCTTTGTGAGCCAGCATATTAGGGCTTAACTATAAAATGGCCCTTTTCTTTAACTGTCAGCAGCAAGTGAAAAACCTTGCAACCACAGATTTATTAAACGTTATGGACTTAGATAAGATGATTTAAAGTTCATGCTTCTGTTCCTGATCTGCCTATTGCCAAGAAACCTAGACAAAGGCTAAACCCATCTCAGCAATTTGCCTGCATTTGAATGAGACAAATGAACAATTTCTTGGGCTCTGGGGTCTGAGGACAGGAGGGGGACTGGTGAGCCTAGAGCAGCGTCTGAGAAGGTACTGCCATTCGCGGCCAGGGTAGGATCGGAAGCAATGGTGGATGCCCTGGCCTGTCACATGTCCCTGAAGAGCCTGGTGCAGTCAGTCACATGTGTCTCTGTGTGTGGTTACCAAGGGTGGGGTGTGGGCACTGTGTGTATATTGGGGGTGGTGCGTGTAGTGATGGGAAGCTGGGAGGGCCATGGTTGAGAACACAAGTCCTGGAGACGTGCAGGCTAATTGTCTAGACTATATACAACTGGGGAGGCCCGAGTGGGTTTCCTCACCTGTGAAAGCAACCTGATGGTAACAATGGCATCTATCTTAAAGGGCTCTGGTGAGTATTAAATGAGGTAACATCTGTAGAGTCCTTCAAACATGGTCTGACATTGTAAGCACTTACAATGATGGTTACTTTTATTTCACGTGTTTCATGTGTATATCTGTGTACACTTGTGTTTGGAGCATGTATATGCATCTGCATCTGTAGTTGCATGTATGTGTGTGTCTGTGTGAGCCAAGGGCACTCACATGGAGGTGTGCGTGGAACCTCAGCATAATTAAGGACAGTAATTTGCCTGGCAGTGGGGACTCACCCCTTCCCAGGCAGAATGTCCACACTTTCCAGCTGAAGAACCTATCTGGCCCTAAGGGGCTATAAAAAGTTCTCTTATGGCTACAGGGACCACCTTTGCCAGGGGCCGGGTAGAAAAGGACAGGTGGGTAACTGGATGATCCAAATGTTGGAAGCACAGAATCAAAGTCCTACCTGTTAGTGTAATTAAACTCATATGGTTTAATGGAGATTGCTGAGGAGCCAGGGACACTCTGGCTGATTTTACTCACTTTAATTCTAGTACATTAGCAAATTGGGAGAGTTTGCTAGTTTTTTGCACTGCAGGGCCTACATCAGGGCTCTTTACCATCAATGCCCCCAGGGGCTTGGAGGCCTTAGGGACAGGGAATCATCTAAGCATAATGCTGCTGGGACTGCCTGTGGTGTGCAGCCGGTCCCTGGCTGCCATGTTTGACTTATGGCAATTAGTTCCCATGCCAGGATTCAGGCTACACTTTGTAGATTAGAAAACTGAGTCCTAGATCTGTTTTAGAGCCCCAGCCTCAGCCTTTCTCCCTGAGGGTTAATGCCAAGTGTGCTGGTGGTGGGTTTATGGAAGGAAATGAAGACAACATTTTTTTCCAGTCCCAGCAACCCATTCAGCAGAGACAGGATCAGGAGTATTCCCATGTCCACTTCTGCACTTCCATTCAGCCGCAGTTTCGCCCATTAGTCTAGCTGTCTGCATCCTCTACACCCAGGAATGACACATTGACCCTCAGCTACCTGTGAGAACCTGTCTTTCCAGCAGTGCCTAGAGTATCACGTGTCCTTGCTGGGCTCCCTTGTAACTATGTCCTATTTTTGAGAGGAGGCAGAGGGCTGGGGAAGCCATGAAGAGTGATGTCAACTGGGTGCAGGGAACTCTGGTCATGATCCTAGCAACTTGGTATAATGGAAGGGGCCTAGCCTGGGGTAGGAGGTAGGGGTGAGTGTCTGTGTGTTCACCTGCAAATTGAAGGATTTCAGTTAGAGTCATGATCCAGAGACTTTGGAGAGCACACGATTCACCCAGAGAACTTGTTATAGGTGGATTCCAGACCCCAGACAGTGATGTTCTAACTCAGAAGGTGTGGGGTAGACTTGGGCTCTCATTGTTAACAGGCATCTCAGGTGATTTGATGCATGTGTTTTATGGGTCATGCTTAAGGTCCCTCCCAACTCTTCGATTCATGGGCCTTCCAGCCCTTGGTTCATCAGAACATAAGGACCATCTCTCTTGGGACACTTTACGGTGCTACTAGAGACAGATAATGTCGCATGCCCCATCCACAGACTGTGGCATAGATAGGAAGCTATATGTGAGATATATGCGGTTCTTGGAAGACTAAACAGGTACAAATCTGCCTCTTCCTGCAGAAGGCATGTCATGGTGGGTAGCTGATCCTCCATTTACCCAGGAATTCAGGCAAAAATGTTGGCATAATCTTAACTCTCCTTTTCTCACATCCCACATCCAGTCCATCAGCAAATCTTGCCAGCTCTTCTTTCAAAATCTGTCTCAATATGACCCATCTGACTGCCTGCAGCTACCATCCTAGTTTCATCGACCATTGTCTCTTGTTTGGAAAACGGCCTCCTAAGAGGTCTCCAGCTTCCACTCTTGCCCTTTCTGGTTTATTACCCACACAGCAGCCAGAGGGATCCTTTTAAAGCACATCATTCATCTGTGCAAATTCTTTCCAGGTCTTCATACCAGACCCCAAATAAAACCCTGCACCTTTGTCATGATTACATGAGCTGGTCCTCACTATCTCCCTGACCTCATCTCCTACCTCTCCCCTCTAGATTCCCTCTGTTCCAGCCACATGGTATTGTCACTGCTCCTTGACCACACCGAGCCACCTCAGGGCCTTTGCACTTGTTGCTCCCTCTGCCTGGAATGCTCTGTCCCCGCATATCTGTCTGGTTTGCTCCATTGCTTCATTCAGGTCTATCTCAAATGGCAATCAGACTTCTTTTCTTCTCTGATGAGTCTTTGTAAAATAACATCCCCTACATATGTTATTTCCTTATCCAGCTTAAATCATCATGTGCTTGCATGCCTGCACAAATATGCTTGTTTGTTTGCTTAAAGCCTTTTATCCATCCCCGCACCCCCACCCCCCTATCCTGGGAGAATCTATATTCCATGAAAGCAGGGAGGTTATTTTCTTCTCTGTTTCTAAAGCCTAGTACAGCACCTGGCAGAAAGAAGGCTCTCAAAATACATGCGTTGAATGAATAAAATGAGTGAAGTGACAGTACTTCCTGCATAACCCTGAACTTTGCCTGATTTTTTAAAATAAGCAAATTAGTCATGAGCTTCGTTATGGGTTGGCCAAGAAGTTCATTTTTGTTTTTTTGTAAGATGGCTCTAGTAGCTCTTAGGTGTCTTTAATTTCATTCAAAATAATTTTATTAGATTGTATTGTGATGGCTGTCATATCAGCGTGCATTTATAAAATTTATTAAAAGTGGTTAATTTTTGTGTAGCCATTTTAATATTGAAGATGAAAGAAAATAAGCAACATTTTCAGCATATTATGCTTTATTATTTCAAGAAAGGTAAAAGAGCAACTGAAACTCAAAAACAGGCATGTGCAGTGTATGGAGAAGGTATGCGACTGATGGAATGTGCTGAAAGTGGTTTGTGAAGATTTGTGCTGGAGATTTCTCGCTGGATGATGCTCCATGGTTGGGTAGATCAGTTGAAGTTGATAGCAATCAAATCAAGGCATTAATTGAGAACGATCAATGTTATACCATATGGGAGATAGACAACATACTCAAAATAGCCAGATCAATAAGGTTATTGGTGAAAATGAGAAATATGTCTTTTATTTTACAGAAAAAAATGTACAAACTTTTTTGGCCAACACAATAACTTCCAATGTATTATTTTTTAAGTGTATTTTATTGATTATGCTATTAGAGTTGTCCCCATTTTTTTCTCCCCTTTTTCCCTTCCACCCTACACCCACACTCCCTCCAGCATTCCCTCCAACCCTTAGTTCGTGCCCATGGGTCATACATATAAGTTCTTTGGTTTCTCCATTTCCTGTACTATTCTTAACCACTCCCTGTCTATTTTCTGCCTACCAGTTATGCTTCTTATTCCCTGTACCTTTTCCCCCAGTCTCGCCCCTCCCCCTCCCTGCTGATAACCCTCCATGTGATCTCCATTTCTGTGATTCTGTTCCTGTATTGGTTGTTTGCTTAGTTCTTCTTCTTTTTTTTTTAGATTCAGTTGTTGATAGTTGTGACTTTGTTGCTATTTTACTGTTCATAGTTTTGATTTTCTTCTTTATCTTAGGTAAGTCCCTTTAACATTTTGTTTAATAAGGGCCTGGTTATGATGAACTCTTTTAACTTTACCTTGCCTGGGAAGTACTTTATCTGCTCTTCCATTCTAAATGATAGCTTTGCTGGATAGAGTAATCTAAGTTGTAGATCCTTGCTTTTCATGACTTTGAATACTTCTTTCCAGCCCCTTCTTGCTTATAAGTTTTCTTTTGAGAAATCAGCTGATAATCTTATGGGAACTTCTTTGTAGGTAACTCTCTCTTTTTCTCTTGCTGCTTTTAAGATTCCCCCCTTATCTTTCATCTTGGGTAATATAATTATGATGTGCCTTGGTGTGTGCTTCCTTGGATCCAACTTCTTTGGGACCCTCTGAGCTTCCTTGACTTCCTGTAAGTCTATTTCCTTGGCCAGATTGGGGAAGTTTTCCTTCATTATTTTTTGAAATAAGTTTTCAATTTCTTGTTCTTCCTCTTCTCCTTCTGGTACCTTTATATTTTAGATGTTGGAGCATTTAAAGTTGTCCCAGGAGTTCCTAAGCCTCTCCTCATTTTTCTGAATTCTTATTTCTTCATTCTGTTCTGGTTGAATGTTTATTTTTCCATTTTGTTCCAAAGCATTGATTTGAGTCCCAGTTTCCTTCCCTTCACTGTTGGTTCCCTGTATACTTTTCTTTATTTCACTTTGTGTAGCCTTCACCTCTTCCTTTATTTTGCAACCATACTCAATCATTTCTGTGGGCAGCTTGATTACCAGTGTTTTGAACTCTGCATCTGATAGGTTGCCTATACCGTAGTCACTTAGTTCTTTTTTTGAGTTTTGATATGTTCTTTCATTCGGGCCATATCTGTTTGTCTAGGTGCACCTGTTATGTTATAAGGGACGGAGCCTTAGGTATTCACCAGGGCTGGGCAACCCACTTAACTGCATTGTGGTGTGGCATGTGGTGGAGGGGTTGGGGAGGGGTCATAGACAGAACAATGCTGCTTGTTTGGCTCTTGTCCTACTTTCGGTCACTTCCCTGCTTCCCACAAGTGGATTGTGTCCTTTCAGATACTGATTCCTGAGTGGGTTAAGCTTGTGTACATTCTAGGATCCTCCAACAAACTCTCCTATGAGACTGGCAGCTTCTCCCACTGCTGTCGTAACCCCCACAGGTATTTACAGCCAGAGGCTTTGAGGCTTTAGTTTCCCACACTGGAACCCTGGGTTGCACTGTCTGTCTCATTCCCCAGTTGTTCCTCCCGGCTTATCCACATGCAAATGAGGGATATACCAGTCAGCCAGCCACCGCCTTGTCACACAGCCTTATCCCCCCAGCTTCCCATCTCCACCCCTCCTACCAGTCTGGATGAATGATTCTTCAACTCTTTGGTTGTCAGATTTCTACACAGTTTGATTTTCTGGCAGTTCTGGTTGTTTATCTTGTTTTTAAATTGGTTGTTATCCTTCTTTTGGTTGTGGGAGGAAGCATAGTGTGTCTACCTACAGCTCCATTTTGGTCAGATTCTCCATTGTATTATTAATGAGTTGTGAGCAATATACTTTTCTCTGCCTCAGTGATTGAGATCAGCTGGTTGCTGTTGGGCACTCACATGGCATCAACAGGGATCTCTAGGGCCATTCAAATGCTCAGTCTCTGATTTGAAAGAAGTGCCTGAAATGGTAACATTCCTCATTCAGAATGGATATGCCCCACATGGCCAGAGTGACTCCCCAGCCCTGATTAGAGTATGACAGTGTGGGATTCTCCACTTAGATGCCTTGTGTGGTGCTGGTGGAGAAGACACATTGCCTTCTGAAGGTATTCTGGGATTTTAAAGATCTATCATATTTACTGTATTAGTTTGCTAGGGTTGACATAACAAGTACAGCAGATTGGGTGAGTTAAACAACAGAAATTTATTTTCTAACAGGTCTGGAAGCTAGAAATGTGAGATCAAGGTGTCAGCAAGGCTGGTTTTTCCGAGGCCTCTCTCCTCAGCTTGCAGATGGTTATCTTCTCCCTGTGTCTTCACATGCTCTTGCCTTTGTGCATATCTGTGTCCTTATCTCCTTTTCTTATAAGGACACCAGTCAGATCAGATTAGAGTCCACTGCAGAGACCTCGTTTTAACTTAACTACCTCTTATGAGACCCCATCTCCAAATACAGTCACAGTCTAAACTACTGGAAGTTAGGGTTTCAACAAATAATTTTTTGCCAGAAGAGGACACAATTCAGTTCGTAACATTTATCTATTTCTCTTTTGATCTTTACAGACATTTCCTAAGAAAACAATTTTAAAATAAGTTCCCAACATGGGGTTTGAATGGTTTAGCAACTCCTCATGATGCACAGGATTACCATCCTCATTTCACAGAAGAGGAGACCAAGAGGGTTAAGTCCCTTGCCCAAGTCCACACAGTGAGGTTAACCACAAGACTGAGACTGGAATCCCAGCAAGTGCTCCTTTCAACACTCAGTCACCTCCTGTCCTCCTAGTAAAAGGCAGCAAATGGATAGAAGGTATTAATGAACGAATGCAGTGCTGCCACTTTCAACTTGTGCACTGGAACCCTTGTGGAGGAGACAGCTGGTGTGGAGAGGTCTTTTTATGTTCTTGAGTTTCTAATGCAGTTAACTGCCCTGCCTAGCACACCATGTGCCTCTAGTGGGTCTGCTTGCTGTGGAGGAGAGCGGTGACAGGAAGGGGAGTTAGCAGAGGAACTAAACTGGCGACCTCCAAAGGGCAGAGCTCTGTTCCCAGAGATTCCATCCTTGTTTTGTTGTTGTTGTTGTTGTTGTTGTTAAATTCTCACCCAAGGACATGTTTATTGATTTTTAAAGAGAGAGGAAGGGAGAGAGAAAGAGAAGAACACTGATGTGAGAGAAACATCAATTAGTTTTCTCCCGTACATACCCCAACCAGAGATCTAATCCACAACCCAGGTATATGCCCTGACTGGGGATGGAAGCTGCAACATTTTGGTGCATGGGACAACACTCCAACCAACTAAGCCACCCAGCCAGGGCCCATCCCCACTGTTTGAGAGAAGTCTGAATGCCCCCAGAAGGTGGAAGGCCCTGTAGGAATAAGACACCTCTATCCACCCTCTGCTTTCTCCATCTGGTGAAGGATAAGGATTCTACACTTGATGAATATACATACCTGCACAGGTGATCCTTTGGAAACCTGGGTGGGCAGCAAGTTGCAAGAGGGTGAAGCCATCAGTCCAAAAGCCCGGATACACTTCTGCAGGTCTACCTGCTCCACCGGGATGCATGGGGCCAATCTGCTGGACACGCCCTATGTCTACAGCATTTTTCATGACACCAGATCGTTCCAGGCCTCCTTTCCTTCTTCTTTTAATGAGACTGTAAGGCCAAGAGTTATTTTTTTATCCATGAGACTCAAAGCATAAGGATAAGAGCCACTTTGTTGGAGATGGTAAAATGGAGAGGCAGTGAAGGCTTGGGTTTCTGATGACAGGATTGAGCAGCTAAATCAATACCAGGAACACCAATCCCTGGTGGTTGGGTTCCCTGTTAATTGGAGCTGACTGCATTTCTAATGATACATTCGGTGAGTCAAAAGCAGACTGTCTCTGAAGATGAGCCTGTAAGAGCCACCGAGTCTTCAGGGACTCCCCACTGGTTGTTAATGGAGTGAATGGAAATGACTTCAAAGATGTCATGCTTGAGCAGATCTTCATCAGCTACAGGACTTCTCTCCTTCTCCCTTCCTCCCTGTAGGGTGAGAGGTAGACCTGGTCCTCAGCAAGTTGAGTATTTTTAGATTCTTGCCATCTTAACCCCACTTTGCCCAACCCTTCCCTAGATTCAGGGGTTGAGACTAGGAAAGGATCTTTTTCCTGGATGGAAGAGGGATGGGAAAGACCACTCCCCTAGACACAGCCCTTGGCATCTCTGCATTATCTTCCACCTTTCCTCAGCATCCTTCTTTCCAGGTCGTCCCTGGAAATAGTAAACACATACTGAGTCCACCATGTCATGTGCAAGGAAAAACCCAAAACGGAATTATCAAGAACTTCAAGAGAGATACATATTGGAGCAAGACCCATAACAATTTTTTTTCACATTAGCTAGCAACCCAGTTACATCTTCCCAGCAAATTTCCGAAGGAAGATTTTAATTCCATTTTACAGGTGAAGAACTTACCTGAACCCAAGCTGGCAAATCACAGGAGCTGGACTTTGTTTTTTCACGTGGTTCTATCCTCATAACCATGCTCTTTGGCGAATGTGGGGTCTTTAGCAGGGAAGGAAGTGGGGGAAGCTGCGAAGAAGGGGCTTCTACAAACCACATCCTGGCTATAAACTGAGCAGCTCCACTTTTATCTGTTTTTATACTTTAGAAATGGGGTTTCTGGATGTTGGCTGCACCTAAGGAACTCTCAGCTAAACAATAATAGTAACTAACACCTGCAGGGATCTTAACCATTTGTTATAAGCAATTCCACATCCACATGAACTTGTGGCTATATTCATATTTCTCCCCATTTCTTGAGGAAACTGAGGCTCAGAAAAGTGAACTGTCTTAGCCAAAGTAATACAGCTTTCAAGTGGCAGGGATGGTTTCAAATGCAGATCTTTGATTCCCAGTCCCCTGGGGGCGATGGCGCCCCCCTGTGTACACCCCAAGCTAGGGTGGGCATAGAGATCTTGGTCTTGGGGAGAAAAACAAACTGAAAAGCCCTACTTTGGGGGAGTCCAGACACTTGTGAAAGGGTCTAAAAGACCAGAAAGTACCCCAGAGAAGAAAAGAGGCCGCATAGAAAAACGTGTCTGTGGCAGCTGTATGCCACAGACTGCTTGCTGTAAACAGAACGCAGGCTGCAGAGATGGGGCGGCCACCCTGACAGCTTCCTGAACCGGTGAGATAGGCCAGTTTTTGAAAGAGAAACAGAGAATAGCATTCCGGGGCGGGAGGAAGGCTAGGAATAAAGATTTCCGTCCATGAAGAGTTCTGGAGGAGTCTGCCCCTGGCAGGCCACCTGCTCAGGCTGCAAACTTCTGCCACATGCGGGTCTGTCTGCTTCCCCACAGCTCTGCTCTCTGGTGTGAGATATAGCCGTTCATCTTCCGAGCAAGCCCAACCTCAGGCTCAGTGGAGCAAAGGCAAGGACAAGCGCCAAGCCACCTGTGTCCATCACAGCTGCACAGCCAGCTCCAGCTGGGTGTGTGGGACACCTTGGCAAGGAGTGCATAGGATTGGGGCTAGACACCAAGCTTCCGCTTTACTTGGGAGCTTTCTCTCTCCCACCATACAGGAAGCTTTCTAGGGGCAGAGGCGATGTTTCTGCCATCAGGTCAAAGTTTCTCTGAGCACAGAGGTCTTTTTTTCTCCCAGACGTAGGTGTAGAGTAACACAAACAGTAACCCCTCTGGTGCGATGGGTGGCCTCATCAGTCTGGGTTCTGCACTGCTCCACCATGCCGTGGCTCAGGGGACTCGTGGTCAGCAGACTCCTACTGCTCAAGTCTTAGAAAAACTCAACAATTTCCGCTTCCCTTCCTCATTGCTATCCTGCATTTCTTGGGAGGGCAGATGACAATCACAGTCAGCCTATGCTCTGATTGGCCTTTTAGCTCTGGCTACAGCCAGTGAGAATGGGAGCCACAGGTCGGCCCAGGTTTAGCCACAGGGATTCTGGGTAATGCAGTTCTTTGTCGTCTCCCTGCCCGGCGGCCACCCCCCCCCTCCGCCCCGCCCCGCCCCTGGCCCCCGCTCCCCTCACTGGAAGGAAATGGCTTCAAATCTCAAAATAGCTTCTGTGAGGGGGAATACTTTTCATTTTTTCAGAACTGATGGGGATAATAGTATCATTGGAGTGATAGGAGCAATTTGTCTTTAAAGCCTGGCACAGCTGAGTGATTTTCTGAAAGAGCAGGTTGTTTTCATACAGACCTGCCTTGCTCTTTCTGATAAGACTCTATCCCTTTGCTGGCGGAAGTTGCAGCTTCTCCACTGGAAGAAATTGGGGCTGGGCGGGGGTGTAGGGTTTGATAACCAGGAGGCTGCTGGTACTTTCCATGGAGACACCGCTGTGGTGGCGCAGCACAGGGCTCACTTCCCATAGAGCGGGCCAGGCGAGTGCTCTTCATGCACAATAAAGTTGTCCCAGTCCACGATGAAATGAGAAAATAAGGAACATGTAACTTGTTTGTCATAAAGTTGACAGTATTTTAAAGGATTGTCCTTTGGTTTGAGCTTTTTGTACTTTAAAAAATTTTTTTACTTATTAATTTTTTTTTTTTTTTTTTTTTTTTTTTAGAGAAAGAGCAAAGGATGGAGGAGGAGGCAGAGGTGGATTTAACGGTGGGCACACTGGGCGAGCACCCTGGGCCCCGACTTCTGAAGGCATGTATTTTTATTTTCCCTGTCTCTCTGTTTTTTTTAAGGGGCCCAATATTTTCTTCTGCGCCAGGGGCCTCAACCGACCTTAATCCCCCTCTGGGAGGAGAGGGGAGAGAGAGAGAGAGAGAGAGAGAAAGAAAAAGAGAAACACTGATTTGTTATTCCACTTATTTATGCACTTATTGGTTGATTCTTTTATGTGCCCGACCGTCGATCGAACCTGCAACCTTGGCACATTGGGATGCTACCCTAACCGACTGAGCCATTGGTCAGGGCTTTTGTGATGTAAAAAATGCGTAGGGGCATGGGTGAAGGCTCAGTGGGGAGAGGCGAGAGAGGTCTTTCCTGTGGTTAGTCTCAAAGTGATTGCTTAGGTATTTGGAATATTCATAAATGCAGTCAGTGTTCATAAGTCAAGATATGCTACCATGAGGGAGGGATGAATTTCCCCTCCTTCCCCCTCTTACTTCTTTTGTCTGGTTCAATAATCAAATTGACAGGAGACAGATCAACAAGAGAAAATAAGCAAATTTAATTATGTAAGTAGATACGCGGGTTCTGTAAAAAATAAGATGCTGGAGGACACATCGGGCAGCTGAAGTTTACAGGGCATTCTGGGAGACAGAGAGGCTGGAACTTCAGAAGGAAAGCAGGCAGTTCATAGGCAGATGAGAGAGAACAAACAGGTGGTGAACACATTCTGGCTGGGCCACCGAGAAACAGTGGGGCCAGAGGGGAGTCTAACTAACAGGTTTTCCAGGTTCCTCTCCGCTGCCACACTTAGTTAAAAGCCATCTAAATTCCTTGAGGCAGGTTAGGGGGAGGTTAAAATCTCTTCTTGTGTTGGCTTTAATTGCCTTAAACTCAAAATAATCTGCATGTCAGGGTAGCACATTCTTAGGAGACCGCAGTTTCTTAAAAATAACCAGTTTAAAATAATCAATATAACAAAAGGCATTTGGGGGGAGGAGCAAACTCTGCTCCCCTTCACTGTTAATTATCTGTAAATTCTTTATGACGTGTGCTGAAGAAAGGGGGAGGTGAGGATAACATAGTGAACCGTCCAGCAATGGAAGTGAATGAAGCGGGGAAGGAAAACAGCGTTTATCGAGGACTAACTCACAAAGGATAATTGACGTGCCCAGTTCACCCTGATAGTTAACATGGGATCTGGGACTAGAATCTATAACACGTCTCCTAATGCCCAGTCTAGCGCTTTTTCAGGTACGCTGCCTGGGTCCGGGCGATACTGATCGTGATGATAATGAACCAGCATCGGGCACACACTAAGTACTTCCCCAGCATTTTCTCCCTTCCTTCCCACGGCAGCCCTGGGAGGTCAGATCCAGAGCTGCCTATTTAAAGATGGATGATTCAAAGCTATTTTCAGTTCAATTCGAGATACATTCACCAGGAGCCTGCTAAATTCCATGCCAGGTGCCAAACTAGAGACAAGGAATGGAACCTTAATAAGACAGGGTTCCTGCCCTTAAATAGCTCAGTGGGGCAATGTACACAGTGGGGGTGAGAGCAGTAGAACATGGTGAATCCCATGGGAGAGGTTTATACATAAGGGATACGTGGGAGCTCATTGGGGCAGAAGGCTAGATTTCAGGGGAGCAGGGCATGGGATGGAATGGGGGATGGGGTGGCTCATGGAAGGCTTCCTGGAGGAGTTGATAGCTGAGCTGCTTCTCCCATGGGGAGGAGTTGTGAGAGCCAGGTGGAGGAGGGGGAGGGCAGAGATGGGGGCTCTGGGCAGAAGGAAGGATATGGCAAAGCCCTTAAGTTGTGGCAGCAGCAGGATGCACAGAGGTGGGGGAAGGAGAGAAGGGAAGTATGGTTACAGGCTTGCTTGTGGTCCTCAGAGAAGTGGGAAGCCATGGGAGGCTTTTAAATAGGGAAGTGGCATGATCCCATTCATAATCATGAGGTTCTCTGTGGGAGCAGAGGTGGAATTGTAAGGAAGGGTGGTGGGGTTGCACTGGGGGTGGGGAGACATGTCAGGGGCTTTTCCATCCTGGACCAGTAGTGATGTCCCCTGAGCTGGGATCCTGGGGAGGAAGGGGCAGGTTCAGAGATATCTAGGAAATGGGACCGCAGGACCCAGGGGACTGGTTGGGTGTGGAGATGGTGGGGAGGGAGGTGTTGGGAGTACCAGGGTTCTCACCTGGATAGCCAGATGGCTGGTAGAGCTGAGATGGGGACTCTGCAGGAGATCAGGTGGGGTTGTGTAGATGAAGGGCTCAGGGTGGGACATGATGAATTTGAGTGATTTATAGAATTTATCATCTTCTCCCCTTAACTTCTGTAAGTCCCAGCTCTGTTTCTATCTCTGTAGCCAGCCATGCGGTCAGAGGAGGGGGTGATGGGTGTACCTCTGGAACCTGGGGAGCCCATCAATACCGTGGGGCACTACTTGTGACCTGGGTATTTGGGAAAAAGGAAAGAGGCACACACTGCCGACGCCTGCCCCTAGCCCTGGCCCAAGGGACAGTGAAGGGACATGTGACGGGACATGTGACATTCCCCTCCCAACCCCCACCATGTGGACAGAGCCTCATTAAGGGCCTTCCCTGGCCTCATTTCTCATCTGCCTGGGAGACAGCAGAGAAGTGGGTCATCTCACAACTGGGTCATCATTTTGGGGGCTTTATCGCTCTCCTGTGGTGACTCAGATGGAATGGCACTCTAAATAATTATCATTACAAGTCATACATTTGTTCTTGCCAACAAACACCTTGTTCAGCCTTGTCCTTGGTGCTGTGCTCGACACATGATACGCAGAGACTCCTAAGACAGGCCTTGTCTTCAAGGGGCTCAAAGACCATCAGAGGAGATAGGTGAGTAAAGGCCTTTAGGGTAAGGTGAGCACTGCTTCTGTAGAGGTTCCTGCAGATATTCCATGGGTATTCTTGGTGGGGAGGGAGAAGTCCTCAAGGAGTGCCTAAGGGCGGGGCTCTGGAACCACTCAACTGTGGTTAGATCCTGGCTCCTCTCCACTCACTAGCTGTGTGACCTGAGACAAGTTACTTAACCTCTCTGGGCTTTCCTTTCTTTCTCTGCAAGATAGGGATAATACAGCACCTCCTAGAGTCGCTGTGAGGATTAAACTAGTTAATGCATGAACAGAGCTTTGAAGAGCGCCTGGCACAGAGTGAGCGCTCCATAGCTATCACTTTACCATCATCTTCCTCATCACAAACTCGGAAGGGGTCCACAGGGAAGGAGACAGCACAGAGGAAAAGCCACCATGGAAAGTCTCATAGAGCATATGACTTTTCAGTTGGGCAAGAAAGGTGGCATTTTGCTAAGGGAAAAAAATTCAGGCACAGGGAAGCTGACCCAGGCAGAGGGAGCAGGAACAGGAGCAAAGGCCAGGACATGTGGAAATGCAAGGTGCACCTGGGAAAATGAGGAGCCCTCCAGGCTCCTCAGGGTGTGGAGGATGTCGGGGAGGGAGGCGCTGGGAACACAGGTTAGGGCCAAACTAAGGAATTTAGGCAAAAGTGGTCCTGTAAGACTTAGTTTTACGAGAGGTGACATGACCAGATTTATTTGCCTTTGAGAAGGATTATGGGGGCAGCTGCGTGGAAGATGGGCCAAGGCAGGGGCTGCCCAGCCCGGCCTGGTGAGACGGCAAGGGTCTGAGCTAAGGCAGTGCATGGGGGTTGTGGGGAAGATGAGCCAGAGTGGGAGCTGGATGCCCTTCCCCCTCTTAATTATCAGGGTAGAGGTTAGAAGTGTGAGGTGAGCTT
>PVJD01009428.1:0-62752 GCA_004026545.1 Mormoops blainvillei
AATGTGATGTCAGGTACTTCCTTAAAGGGCTCTCAACTCTAGATGGAGGACCACAGCAGGGATAAAACAATGAAGGATGAAGGGCCTGGGGTGGGAATATAAAACATTGTAGAAATATCAAACAGAACAAGAACATCTTCGTGGTGAGGCTTTAACCACTCGCTTCCCCCCAGTTCATCCACCTTCCTTAAGTTTAACTTACATTTTCTAAGTCTAAAATGTTATTATATATTGTTCATTCACAACTTTTCCTTTGGTCACACAATTCCTACTCTTAAGTTCATGATAGAAATTCTGGAGCCACTAATGGAGAAGATTGTTGTTGAGAAAGAATCAATGTTATTCACCATTTAGAAAGTAAGATTTCCAAGATGATTGTCATGTCAGAACTGATGGATGGAATGATTGTGAGAAATATGCTAGTGTGTAGGTATGCAAAATGAGATTAATATTAGGTGTAATATTTTTGAAATGCCATGTGATACCCAGAGGAAGTTTTGTTTATCATTCAGAAATTAGTAACTTAAGTTTAAGGTTATAGCAATTTTTACAATTAAGGGATGAAGGCACAGGTATTGTTAATAACAGTGTGGGAAAAACAAAGAAAGGGAAAAGAAGTTGGGGAAAGAACATTGGGGGATACGATATGGGAAGAGAGCATCATAAAAGTAGTACAGAATTTGTGTTCAGATAGAAGAAGGAAAATCTAGTAATGAGGGGAGATTGCAAATGTAAAAAATAAATATTTGGACAAAAATCCATGTCAGTTCTCTTGTTTAATGCTTTATATACACACATGCACACAATCACACACACACATATATGTACACACACATATATATAAAATCTATTGTAATATTTTTGAAATCATCAAAAATTACAGCAAAAAATGTAGAAACATAATCATCCATATTCCTAAAATTCAGAATGAACTACTGTTAAGAGTTTGGACTTATTCCTTCCATGGTATTTAAATATACTTTTACTTACATAAAATCATAGTAAATACACATGTCATATTCTAGTTTTTTTCACTTATTTTATCATTTATATGCCTCATTTAAGTTAGACTCGTCTTAAACATTATTTTAAAGTAGGTATAATATCCACTCTATATCCACATAATAAATTTTCACATCTTTTTGTAAAATACATTTTAAACACATCTCTATTTCTGTCTTTCTGAAAAAAATATTCAGAACTGTGTTCATGCAGTTTTTTTCTTTGTAAATAAAAGAAACCAACCATCCTACACCCAGAGGGCAAAGAATGAGGAAATGTAAGCTAAAGGGTTTTTTTCCTTACTATTTATTCATTCCCAGATTGTATATTTCTTTGCACTAAAAACAAGTGTATCAGTCTAGAGCAGTGTTTTTCTTTGAGGACACGTTTTGGATATTTGCTTTGAGGGGATACCGGAGGTAACAACAATTAGACACCACTGGTGTTGGCAATGCTGGCACCTGTCGTATTACACAGAAGCACACATCGAACTCCTCTGTTAGAACCTCTCCTAGAGGCCTGCTGGATTCCTGCGTATCCAAATGAATATTAGTTTAGAATTGCATCAATTTCATTTTTTCTTCTATGTTATAATTATTCATTTTATTGACTTTAAAATTATGTATATAATTAGATTGTATTATTTGTGAATTTTGCTTTAGGAGAATAAAATAGATGTTGTAAATACTGGTTACAAAAGGGGACTTTGGTTCTGGTAGGTAACAATTATTAGTCTAGGGCCTTTATATTCAAAAACTTCTTAATAATAGAAAGACCTCTATCTGCTTCCTAACCTAGTAAAAGGCTCAATAAGCTTATTTTTATATTAGTCTTATACATTAAAGTTGTTATGTATTTATCGATCTTGTTTTTAAGAGACAAAGTATAAATGTTTAAGAAAACTTGATTTACTAAAACGTGATAATTTGAAAGCAAGTGGTAATATCATAGAGTAAGAACATCAATCTAGTACCCAACAGTGGCTTGTTTGAATTTGCTGGTTTAAAAAGGATCGATAAATAGACGTGATATCATCTTGAGATCATTGTTTAGGTACGATGACTAAACTGCTGAGAAATGCACCTGGGGGTATTTTTTTCTTTTAGTTACAGATTAATTGAAAGAAGAAAAATGAGCTGGACAACATTTCCTGAGCAAATGTAGAAAGCATTGTTACAGCTTGTGTGTTCGAGTGAATGAAATCTGAGAAACATTTTCTATATACCTGCCTATGCTTTATGTTTATTAAAGATATCTCTTTGTCAAATTAATGAGGTTGTTCCTTCACAGTGAATTCTGAAAAGTTACACTGAATAAAAGCACCAAATATATTGAAGAGACTGTAAAAAGGGGATTTATTTCTTGGATACATCAGCTTTTACATTATATTGAGAAATAAAGAACATGTTAGAGTTATTGAAAACACAAAATACAGTGGAATGTTTTGTTTGCAAATTTTCTAAAATCTATTGCATTAATTTATATTTATAATTCAGGGAATTGTATATATATTTGAAAAGAAAAACTTCCATTTTCACCATATTGTGCATAGCTTCAAGACAAAAAAGGGGCAAGCAAAAATAGGTTTACAGTTGTGAGTATGCAAAACAATGTATTCTTGTACTATTATTTATTATTATATTATTTTCACACATACAACTGTAAACCCACTTTTGCTCACCCCTGTATGTGTGTGTGTGTGTGCATATATTCGGAAAATATATATACACATATTTACATATATATTTCTGAAAAAGAAATATTATTACTGAATAGGTGAGAAAAATTTGTAGCCAGTCTTCAAATAATGTTTGCTGTTGTCTCCAAAGAAAGTCCTCTGCCCCAATAGAAGTTATACACATTATTTGAATGTCAAAACTGCTTATTTTCGATTGCATTGTGTGCATCCCTTCTTAAATTGTTCTCCCTATACTTACACAAGTCTATTTACCACTTTTCTCAATACAAGTTTTAGAAATGGTTGGTTGCCTATTCAGTAGTTGTTCTCTTCCTTCTTTTCATAACAGTGTTCTGCTCCCTCCCACAAATCACAAATACTAGCCAATTATGTTAATCAAATTCCCAATTCCAATAAAGGCTATGACTTAGTTCTGCCAATTAAGGGAATTTTGCTGAAAAAAAATTTTAACAAAATATTTTCTCACACTAATAAAAAGGCAAATTTGAAATATGCGAGGAATCTTGCCACCTTAAAAGAGTCCTCCTGAGGACCAAGTCCACGTTTTAATGGCACAATGTCAAAAAGATAAACAATGTCGGACCTTGATTATCATAGCTAAACCACTGTTTTATGTCCTCTTCCCACTCCGCTTCATGATTATTATGAAGGCCACTATTAAATGCAGTAATATGTTTCCCTTTATATATATAATGTTCCAAGTTGGATTTTCTATTATTTGCTGCCAGGGACATCAAAAAAGATGAAATGTGTAATATGGTAT
This sequence comes from Mormoops blainvillei, assembly GCA_004026545.1. Classification (NCBI taxonomy): domain Eukaryota; kingdom Metazoa; phylum Chordata; class Mammalia; order Chiroptera; family Mormoopidae; genus Mormoops; species Mormoops blainvillei. The sequence continues at coordinate 3,465 of PVJD01009428.1, forward strand.
TCATACTGCTGTCATTATCACCTTGTTCCCTTTGCTTTGAATACCGAACTTTATTTAACCTTTTCATATTCTTAACACGATACAGAAATAACATGAAACCCACCTTCTCTACAACCTTATACTTAATGCAGTCACCTTTACTTTTCTCCTCTTTCTTTTGAATTTGCATAGCAGTTGTGGTCACTAATACACTTTGGTATGAAATAAAATAATATTTTAGTGTTTAGCATTTATTTTATAAGAAAATTGTGCACTGTGCATTTGTTGAGTATCTATATGCTGTCATGCCCAGTGCTACACACGTGATAAAGCATAACAGTACTCTGTTCCTGTCCACAAACAGTTCAAGTCTAGGAGAAAAATAAAACAGAGATAGAAGCAAACTATTTCTGCAAAGGCTGGAATACAGCTGTGTACAAGGGGCTGTGGTGGCAGAAAAGAGACAATTGTCTGGCCTATCTGGGGGCAATCAGAAATTCTGAGCTGTCTTAAAGAATGAATTGAAGTTCACCAGGGTGACAAAAGGGTGATTAAGGGCGTTATAGTTAGAAAAGATAGGATGTACAAAGACAAGGAAGTGTGAAACAATATGACACTTTCAAGTACCTGAAGTTAATTTGTTTTGATTCAAGAATAAACTGCAAGGAAGAACGGGTTCATAAATTAAGCTAGAAAGGCAAGCAATGAAAATATTTGTATTTTATATTTGTTCTCCAATTAAATTGTGTTTACTATTAGCTTATGTTAAATTTACATTTTCGGTGAACATACTGTAGAATTGCAAGATCGTACTGATTTCAAACTTCCTGCACTTGTGGCCAACACATTTACTTGAACCTGTCTGACCATGCACCTTGATTTTTTAGCTAGATCCCATCATCATTATATGCTCGTTCACTTTTTTCTTTTTTCTTTTTTTTAACACTAGCCCCTAAAACTCTGCAGGGGATATTGCAGGCATTCTACTTCCTTATGAATTGGCTGTTCTGAATATCTAGATAGAGGTGGAATCTTGCAAGGAAGCCTCAGTACAGTATGTCCCCTTTATTAGTAATTGAATTTTCCATTGTCAGGTGAATCTTAGAATTCTGTCTTGCATATCTGCCTCCTTAAAGTTCTCTTTTACTGTAGCTGGATATGTGCCATCACAGTCCCCCAAACAGAAACTCACTGAAAGGTCTCATTGGGCAGAATCTCTTTATCTAAGTTCATGGACACACAGATTTTTATCTACCGATAATAAATACCTATTTCACATTTCTTTCCTGAAGCAGTATACTCGGTATCAGATAAAATTTAATTATTAAATGTAGTTACTTAGAAAAATTTACCTTTTCCACTCAGGAAGAAAAAGTATGTGTTGATATTGTCACTTTAACTAGATATCATATTACTGATAAGGACAAATGAAATTAAAATTATATTACTCCTGTTTCATGCTCAGGTTTAGAAATAACAATTATTTTTTAAATCATGAGAAACTGATAATACATTAAAGTTTAACAGTGATATTAGCAAAGACAGGAAGAAAAGTTTGAGAACACATTCTCCTTTTATGGTTTACTGAAGGGAAAGAAAAAGCTTGAAGTAATTCCAATGATGTTTTAGGACCACAGTATAACTGATTAGGTATTGACAAAATTACAAACAAGAATTTAGTCATTTTCTGTCTCCAAAAGAAAAGTGACGAGACTCACTGAGGTAGATAGTATACAAATTTTACCTAGAATCCTTGGAATAGTGTTGAAGGTGTGGTGACTGTTACCTTACGTAATTTCTTTTTTCTCAGCAATGCTATTAAATTTATTCAGCTCAAAGTTCTGGCAAAGAATCCATCATCCTTATTATTACATAAACAGTACCAGTATTGTTTTTTATAATTTTTCCCCTGGAACAATACATCACAAAACTTTTATTTTAAATTTTGATCATTTGTCAAACTTTATATTCTATAACAGTGTTAAGAGTAGCAACATATCCCAAATGCCTTCCCCTAAATATCTGAATTTGAAGCCTAGGTATGCCACAGAAGACCACATAAACTCAATACCACCACTTAGTTTCATAAAATGCAATATGCTAGCACAGCTTATCCTATATCCTGAATATCAAAGGAAAACAAATTGCACATGGGACTATGAGAACACAGTGCAACTCAATTCTAATCAGCAACATGTGTAAAAAATGTATGATTAGATCAGTTGGAAGCAGAAAAATAATAAAATAAAATAAATAAAATAAAATAAAATAAAATAAAATAAAATAGTGATCCTTTGTGAGGAAGAAAAATCATAGACATTTAAAAGAAACAACAACACACAATGGGTTACAATTTTCATTCATTGGAAAATACAGAGCTAGTTTCCCTGATGTTTTTCCATCAGACTCCTTCTTTCTTTAATCTCCTTCATGCCCCGTGAAAAACTTTACACAAACAATGTTTATTTTCCAAATACAAAAAATGAGACGTGGTATTTTCCATGGAAAATGTCATGAAGTCTTTTTATAAATTATGTCATACTAAAGTACATGTAAAAGTTCACTTTTTGAAAATATTTGTGAACATATCTGTAGGATGACAAGTATTGAAGTAACTACATCATGAAAAAAACCTCAGTTTTGCATCTTGTGATATTACATGTCTTAGAATTTGGGAATACTGAGATCATTACCTAGAATTCTTATATTTCACGTCTCAGCACATCCAGTACTCTTTAGGAGAAGGATGAGTGTGCATGCTGTGTGTGTTCTGTGTGTGTGTGTGTATTTAAAAAGTTTCTACCTGGATATTTGGAAATGTTAAGTAGTACTTTTTCTACTAATGGGAAACTCCTCCTAAAAGTAAAGTATTTCTTATTTGCACTATTTTCCAAATTATAGAAGTGAAATCAGTTTTAATACTTCTCCAAATGATATGTTGCCTAACTTTAAATGCTACCATATATCAGTAGTAAGAGTTTGTATCTTTGTTGAAGTAAAAATTTTCTTAATGATTATATCTAACTTTTGAAGGAGAAATAAAGTTTAAAAGCAATTACTTCATGCATGCAACATTATTCTCAACTGGGTGAACAAAAAAAAAACACATAGTGATAAAACCATAACCTGCCGTCATTCCTGAACCAGTTTTATCTTCTAAACATATAGTATTCTATATGCCAATTCTCTTAACAGCTGTCAATATGCATTAAATGAAAAGAATGTAATAAAACTATCAAATATATATTACTTATAAAGGAGTTAAAATGAAACTGTTTCTTACATAATGGAAGGAAAAATATATTAATGTACTGAAATTTTTCTTATATTTTCATAATTTTGAGTTAACTAGGGTTGAAGTGTTGTTTCTAATCTTACCTTTCACTTGATTTGTTTTACCAACATTTATTTTAAAATTTAGATGGTGATCAACTAAAGATAAATCTACTTTTTCTTAAAACAGATCTAAAATAAAAGGAATACTTGCCCAATTTGTATTTTAATGAAATGTTAAATATGCATTTTGATGCAATCACTCTTCCTGGTATTTGCAGCCTGTATTTTCAAAATTTATGTCTACTGATATTAAAAGTAGTCCTATCATTCTTTAGGTACCTACAATAGAAAAACATATGAACTATATTTACATATGAACATTTCATATACTAATTTAAAATAATTTTATGATATATTTGGTTGCCGTGATTTTCAAGGCTGTTGTTGGAGAAACTTAAATCTTTGCAGCTTATTGATGTGTTACTAGAGATGTTGTAAAAAGAATGAATAATTCATGAATGTGCAGAATCTATAACCAATGCTAAACTTTATTCTGGTTTTTACAACGGTTTCTGCCTTGAGCAAATCGAGAGAGGACCTGGTTCTTCATTTTTATATATATATATATATATACATATATACATATATATGTATATATATATGTATATCCATTACACAGCCAAAAGATTACACCATTTTTGCTGTTTTTTATCATATGATATATGTTTTATATCATTCCAATTATTTTAGTCTAAAGAAGCACACTGTTTAATAGCTGTGATATGTTCTGACTTAAAAGCATTGTGCCTTGAGGTATGTGCCTTCTTTTTTAGCTTTGAGTCACTGAGTCTTTCTGCCATATAGTAGACTCAAGAAGTGCTTGTTGGACTGAACTGTGCTGGCAAACACATTTGAAAAATTGCTATAAAAGGTACACCAGCCTATGAAGAATGGACTGGGCTTTTAAAAACTTTTATTTGTAACAGTTACATTCTAAAAAGTAGACATTTAACTTCAGTGGCACTGAGTTTTAATTTAATAAACATGATAATCAGAAATACGAAAAAAGAAATTGTTTCCCCTTGGAAAAATTAATGCTTGGGTGAGAAATAAGATAAATTCCTAAACATGGTAAAACTAAAAACAATGAAAAATATAATGTGAGTGGCAATTATAAAATAACATGACTATTAACTAAATGTAATGGGACTTTCATATCCAAATATGCATTATCTCTTTCAATGTAATCATTTTAGAAAATGAGATACTTAACACCAATCACAATCTCATTACTCAAAATAGTTTTAGTTCCTGATTTGATATTATGTTCTTGAGTATCCTCAATGACAGTATTTTTCCCAAACCTGACACTGGTTTATTAATTTACTATGCATATGAACTGACCCAAGTACCAAGGACATTTTTTATATATTTTCATTCCTTTTAACTTTAAAGAAATTATGTTTGAGAAATATATAATGTTTTGAGTTCTGGAAAATATGTATATCCTTTCACTAAGCACCCCAATCATTCCCTTCACTGAATAAGGTTCTCCCATGACTCTTTCACATTTGTTCCAAGATCTTTATAAGCCATTGACACTCTGATTTCTCTCATCGTTCATTAGATTAGTCAGTTTTTCAACTTCATATAAGTGGAATAGTACAGTATGTGCACTTGTGTCTAGCTTCTTTTGCTTGGTTGTTAAATGTGTTCAGACGGAGTTTGTATGACAGTATCATTATTTCCTTAAATTTCTTATAAAATTAATCAATGAAACCATCTTAGCCTAAAGTTTCCTTTAAGAAAAAGTTTTAAATAACAAATTAGATTTCTTTAATAGATATGACTATTCAGATATCCTATTTCTTTGCGTGCCAGTTTTAACAATTGTTTTTTCTCCCAAAGAATTTGTCTACATTATCTATGTTGCAAACAATTACTGTAAATATAACGTCTAAATTTGGTTTTTTTTTTTAATATTGTAAAGTCCTTCAGTGTGAAATTTAGTAGTAAAATTAAGGTCTATTGTTTGGGTGTTTGTTATTTTAGACTTGATAAAGTAAAAATAGTAACAGAAATGATAATATGTAGGGCAAAAATTTGACTTGGAGTTTATATATCGCCTGTAAAGTTCTCTGATATTAAACTTAAGTATATTCCAGCTTTTCCTAATTGTAATTTTCACTGCAGTGATTCATAAGCTGCCAATAGCTCCTTTAAGGTTTTTAATTCATATAAAATGTTCAAAATTTAATTGATTTCCTCTTTCTACTTGCTTAAGGTTTCTTTTTCCTGTAATGTAAACCTTTATTCTAGTTTTATGGGCTGTATCTGATATTTTCAGCTTATGTATAATTTAATGATGTTATAGATTTAAGTACCAATCAGTCTCAGCAATTGGCTTTCCACAATGAAATATTAGGGGAATTTATATAAAGGTAAAGCCTGTCTGTCTGGAGACAGACCTACAATAAAACAACTAACTCCAGACTCCAATAGAGTGACCTTAGGTAAACCAGTGTTTATTAATTGGGCTCTTTGAGCCTCAATTTCATACTTATAAATATGGTAGTCATAGATTCTTGTGATTATTCACTACAATCAAGAACATAACCCTGACAGATTAGCCTACCACACAGTACCTAGCGCTTTGTGCATTCAGAACCTCGCTGCTCACGGGGCAGTGCGAGGCCAGCAACATCAACGCCTCCTGTAAGATTAGCGTGTCAGCCCCCATCAAGCCCTACTGAGTCAGCCTCTGCATTTTAATAGGTTTCCAGATGATTTGTATGCTCATATCAGTCTCAGAAACAGTTTCTAAATTATTAGTAGTACTATTATTAGTATTCTTAGTTTGTATTCAAATTGCTCTGACCAATTGAACAGATATTTCTTGACATTCTCTGGAGTAATGATGTTAACACTGATGTCTGACAGCAAGACAGGCACCTAATACTTGTGTGAGATCCACTAGGGTGAGTTTGAAAAAATATTATTTTAAAACCATTGGTATATTTTAATTCATATATTCAAAATTGACATAACATTTAAAAATGGCCACCCTTACAAAGTGTTTACTACAGACAAGAGAAAATGAATATAATAGCTATTTTTAATTAGAAGCATATATATATAAAGAATTCATTTATTATAAAAGTGTATTTGCCTATCCCTTGTTCACCCTTTTTTTTTTTCCGCATGCATATGGAAAAATCTGGATATATGTTTGTCAAGTCTTGGAAATGGTTCTATTGGACAGAAGGGCTCAGGGTGTGTTTGTTTTTCTTTCACTTTTTTCTTCCCTTTACTTTTTTGTATTGCTTGCATTTAAAAAAATAAAAACTATCAAATTATTTTCCAAAAAAAATCATTATTCCTGAACACAAATCATCATCTTAAAAAAAGACACCTAAAGTCTAAATCCAAATTCCCTTTGCATGCAAATCTCTTTGAAGAAAGAACTGAGAAGAACTGAGCAAGAAGAGGAGGCTGGAAAATGCAGCACTCAGTAACGCAGAATAGTCAGCGATAAGAGAGAGATTTTGAAGACAACCCATAAGAAGTTATTAGGAGGAAGACACTTCTGGTAGCATAGCCAGGGCAGCTCTTGCAGCCGTTTTCATGCCAGTGGGGACTAAGTGGTCATCAGGAAGCCAGCTCACCAGCTGTGTGCGAGAGCTTCAGCATGAAGAGAGAAACCAGTGTGGCTGGTTGGCAGGCGGACCTCATTAGCAGTTAAGGGAGATCTGTCCCCAACACCTGAGAGCTAGTGTCTAATTAAATCCTTCCTGCTGCAGTCAGGGAGCAAGCCTGTGGGGTGGGATGGAGTGATGGTCTTTACTCCACTGAAATGGCTGTAAGCTGTAACATTGGCTTGGTCAGGGGTCTTTAAATTCACTACCAAAAGCAGAAAGCAAAGCATGCTGGCAAAGTTTACAAGTGTAGCACAGTAATTCCTGGAAGACAAGAAAGCTTAAAGACAAGAAGCTGATGTTTATAAACAGGGTATTTTTCTAGGTATCTAAGTTGTTTATTAAAACAATAACCAATCAAGTTATCTATTCTTAAAACAAATACTAAGTATCTTAATACATGGCAGGTACTGGTACAAGGTTCTGAGAATAAATAAGTAAAAACACCCAGTACCTGTACTCTTAGTTGCCTGTGGTCCAGTGGCAGAGACTAACTTGTAAACTAATAATTACAGTACAATGCAAGTACTATAACAGATATTACAATACAACATGGGAGAGATGGAAGCACATGAGTAGTGTTGAGACATTCACCAGTCTAACCAACCAAGGCAACTTTTGAGGACAAAATGAAGAAGGGTATATTTGACCTTGATTTACAGACTCTTTTTAATGTACCCTTCACCCACCTTTTATCCTGACTTCCACTTAAAGGTCACCTGAATCTTATATGTTCCATTCCCCTATGCCTGGTTTATACCTAAGTAATAAACAACTCTAGTGAAATTTCGAAAGAATGTATTGGGTTGGCCAAAAAGTTTTTTGGGTTTTTTTCCCTTTACATGTCTCTAGTAGTGCTTAGTTGTCTAACTTCATTCGAAACAATTTTGTTACAATGTATCGTGACAGCTGTTATATCAGCAAGCATTTTAAAAATATTTATCAAAATTGGTGAATTTTTGTGTAGCTATTGTAATATTGAAGTTGAAAGAAAATATGCACCTTTTTTGGAATATTGGTATTATTATTTGAAGAAAGGTAAAAAAGCAACTGAAACATGAAAAAAGATTTGTGCAGTGGATGGAGAAGGTGCTGTGACTGATCAAATATGTCCACAGTGGTGTGCAAAGTTTCATGCTGGAGATTTCTCACTGGGTGTTGCTCCATGGTTGGGGAGACCAGTTGAAGTTGATAGCGATCAAATAGAGACATGAATTGAAAACAATCAATATTATATAACATGTGGGAGATAGCTGACATACTCAAAATATCCAAATCAGTAATTATTGATGAAAATGAAAAATGTGTCTTTTATTTTATGGAAAAAACCACACAGACTTTTTGACCAACATAATATATTGAGGAATTATTGGAAAAGAGTGGCATATTTATTATAATTCAAGAGTCAATTTGAGGGTGGCAAGCCTCATTTTGTAGAGAATAAACACTGAAAAGTTTTATTTTCTATCAAATTATTCCTCACTGATGATTTTCTATTCAGTCTGGCAGTATCTCTCAGTCAGGCCAGGTTCTTACAGCTTTCAATTAAGGTGAGACTGAATCATTGCCAACTACCACAAATGAGCTAGAAGTATGGCTAACGCAAGGTGAGAATCCAGGGAAAGAGGTACGGGAGACCACCTCTTTCACTCACTAAAGGTCACTCTTTCTTAGGAAGGCCTGATTTTGTAAATTACACTCAATTTCTAGAATTCTACAGCCCTATGCCTGTCATTAATTTTCTATTTATCTAATCAAAATACACTCAAATTGTGTATTACTTTATTTTATATAAACTTGTAATAGATTGTCTTGCCTTTGTCTTCCCATACCTTTGATTTACTATATTCAAAGTTATCTTTCTAAAAGTCAAAGTGACAATGTAACTTCCTTAATAAAATTCTTTCGTGGCTCTTCAAGGCTGTCAGGGTGAAACCTTTGGCTTCCCAAGAGCTTTGGGAGAGGGCCTGCTTATCTCTCCTGCCTCACCCACTTTGCTCCCTCACCAGTGCTGTTTGCTCAAGGCACACAGTGCTGGAATGTCACTAAATAGATAATGTCACCTGATGCTCTAATATTTTTAAACAAGCTGTTGACTAGATGCATATTCTGTTGCTCTAGACCATCTAAGAATTGATACATGTCTTAGTTCTACCCATGCATTATTTCAACTTAAAATGTCTTTCCTGACTCTTTTCATATGAACAAATTAAATACTTTTATTTTATATCCCACCATATCCTATGCAAACTTTTTCATACTATTTATCACAATATATTGCAGTCGTCAGCTAGTTGTCTTTCATCCTGGCAGGATATCTAGCTCAAAGTAGGCATGTGGTGGGCATTGTGTAAATGCTTAATAAATTAATAAATGAGTCAAAGAATATTACAGCTATACTTTATATTAAGTCATCAGAGATTATTTAATATATCCTTAGTCTACAGAGGTAAAAATTGAAGTTTTAATATACTTTTCTCTAAGTAATCTGAGTTTTTTTGAACACCAAGCCCTTTTTTATTTTATTTTTCCTCTTTTGACTACTCTAAAATACCTCCTTTCTATGCTTTTTCTTCCTGTATGTAGCACTGCCATACATTCCTCTTTATACCTAAGACACATTCTTATATTTTAATGACAAACATAACACTTAAGCCAATCTTCCTATTCCAGGCCTTCTAAGGAACATTTCAGCTTTTGTTCAGTACACATTGATTGCCTGCTTCTCTTGCACATCTCTCCATTGGCAGAACTGTCAATATTTATTTTAGGAGAACAATAGCTCTTTAAAAGAAAGGGAAATAAAAATACGGGGCTCCCTAGAGCAGAATGAGCATCTGGTCACCATGATAATGCTTACAAATTTTCTGACTATGCAAGTCTTTAGTATTTGAAAAACAAAAAAAGGATATTTTTAGTGTTAAAAATCTGTAGAAAGACTCACAAGTAGTTTCTCTCCTGTGAAATTCTAAAGATATCAAAATGTTTGGGTGTTTGTCAGAGTCTTTGGAGGTGCAGCTGCCAAAATGGAACTAGCTATGCAAGTGATTTATTGGAGAAAACGTCTCTGATGGAAAATGGAAAGAATCTAGGAAGAAGTCCGAAAGAGCTGGCAGAGTACAATAAAGCTCTCATCTCTGTGGAGAAGGGAGGGGTGGGGATGAGTTTGGATGGAACATCTTAGACTGCAGGAGAGTTTGAAGAAAGTGTGGTAAGGCCAATGGGAAGTCCTTGAGTCAAAGTTACCATCGGAAGTCTCCTAGGAACCAACCTGCTTTAGTATGCCTGCTATGCTCAGTGATTGGCTGGGAAAAGTTAATGGGAAGTGAAAGCATCAGTTTAAATGCAATGATGGATTTCAGAACATAAGACCCCAAGCAATGGGTCAAGTGGACTCTCTTGGTCAGATCTGAGATTCACATGCTCACGGCTGCCACAGTATGTTTCACATTGCGCGGCTCAGGTCATTAGGAAATTTCCTTGACGCAATGCTAATTAATATCTCTTCCATCTTTGGTAGCAATTTTATCTATTGATGAGTGTATTGTTTTAAAAACAGTTGCAGTTAAAAAGAACAGATAATTTTCACATGTGTTCAGTGGAGGAAACCTTGTTATCTTGCCCTTTTAGTCATACCCTCACTGACAACACAGGTACTTAATACCAGCAATAATGGTCATTAAAATAAATACAGCGCAAAAGGTTGTTTGCATGTGTTATATGTGTGTATATTTATATTTAATAGCAATATCTGAATATCTTCTTTTATCAGTTTGTATGTTAGTTTATAGAAAAGAAATATGATCAGCAATGAGCAGATAATAACATAAAAATGAAAAAGCTTGATTTTATTTTAACAAAATTAATATTTCAAAACACTTTTATTGAATTCAAAATTATATGCCAATCACATTTTTAAATGTTTCTCATATTAACTGTATCTATCCTTCAACTTCAATGTTAAGAAATCAAACTTTTGTCCCCACTCATCCTTTTTGTCAAAGACAGCGCGCATCTGCCCTAATAAGACCAGTGTGTTCGTGTGTGTGGCCATATGCGTAGGTGGTATGGTTTCAAAACTATACATAACCTTTCACATTTTCTGATAAGATTACTTGTGACTTTATTATGACATACAAGTTTTGAAAGTTGTTTTCATGTAAATATTGCTGTATTGATTCAGCACAACCAAAAGAGGTGGCAACACTATGAAATCACTCGTTTCCTTTTGTTGCGGACAAAGGAGGCAGATGCAGAACTGTGTCTGTGTTCTACAATTTGTCCTTGGCTTTAACATTCACTGGCTTTTGTAGGTTATTTTGCCCTACTCTTAAGGCTTCTATGATTGTGTGGTCCTTTCTGGATTTGAGAACTCTGTTTCCTCCATCCTCTTAAGGATAACTGTCAGTGTGATTACCACTAAAAATCCACCTTATTATCTTTTTGCTTCATACATCCTTAAAGATAATTCCATGCCTCCAGTATAAGCAGATTTGCACATGATCATTGTAAATTTGAAGATTTTCATTTAACTTGTATGTTTCCTACTCTCTTATATGTACCCTTACTTTGCAAATACATTTCTGAAATGAGAAACACATACGCTGTAAGTTAAGGGAAAAATTGAAATAATTTAACATTGATTTTTTTATTTTATTATGAAAATTAGTGCTAATATTTTCATTATAGAAAACAAATTAAAAAGCAACCATTCTCTTTACTCAGAAACCACCATTCATTCTGAATCTTAGGTCAAATAATTATGTTAAAAGTTGGAAAACAAGGAATATTTATTCAATATGAAATACACATTTATGTTATCAAATTAATATTTACACGTGATTTCATATGAACACAATTTAGAAATAAAATAATGGTGTTTAGAACACACTACCCCAAAATATGGCACTTCGGCATAGTGAATATTTTAAGCTTTTGAAAAAATAGCAGAAGCTGGAAAGTCATCCTGACCTCCTCCCCTCTTCAGCTTTCTTTCTTGAAACCAGTCTTAAAAACCTCTTTTGGAAGATGCCCTCTGTATGCCCTGCATTCTTATCTCTAAAGACAAAAGGATGTCAAGAAGAAACTTGAGAAACAGACAGTAGTACGTTTCCCCCAGTTTTAGCACAATTACCTCATATTCCTTAATGTACCATTTTTCTCCACAACTATGCACTATTCATCAAGCTTATCATATAATTACATGTTTAGCTGTTTCATTGGATCTTCATTTCCTTATCAAAGCTACCATGTCATGTACATTTTGTATTAATACAATTATATGCTTTTCTCTTATTACTATGTCTATCAGTTTGATTCTTAAATCTGGTTCCAGAACTTAAGGGGACTGAGGAAAACTTTTTCCCATACAAAAACTTCCAAAATTTTAAAGTTATTTTTTAATGAAAATAATACTGTCTCTAAAATAAGAGACATGAATTTTTAAGTGTAATTTTGTTGATTTTTTTTTGATACCACATACTTTACTGGAAAACATGATACTAATTTGATAGGCTCAAAATAAAATTTATTGTAAAAGGTTGTGATATTTTATATGACTTTAATTTAAAAATATTTGGTTTAAGGTTTTGTTCAATACTAGAAAGATTGTGAGAACCTGGACTCATAATTTATTTATATGGTGAACAGATAGAGATGTTCATGCTCATTAATCACTTCTCAGTTTTTTAATAAAAAAAGAAGTCTCATTTTTACTAGTATTCCATTACTTCTAGACTAACAGATGTTTTTTGACTATGCTGTCTAAAAAAATCAGTGTCCTTTTTCATAATGAAAAAATTTTCAAATGATCTATACATTTTTCTGATTTAGGTTGTTCTTTTCCTACATGTTAAGCAAAAAGGAATATAACATTTCAGGATGAAATACCAAGAGAGTCATAAGTGTGTGAACAGAGAGAATTAGCAAATATTGCTCAAGCAGCTGCTATGTTGAAAACTTCGGTCAGGTGCTCCTGAAGAGACAAAGCAGAAAAAAAGTCATAAGAACATATCAGGAGAAGAGTTCAAATAGTGGAACATGGTTGTGGAAAACTGCAAAGCAGCAGGGGCATGCAGACTGACTCTCTGAACAAATGATGTGATTAATTTTAAGCAAGGGTTTGCCTTTGAGGCAGTGATGTTCTGAGACATTGTAAATTTGACTCAGCCATTACCAATATCCAGCACTGCTTAATCAATGTGTCCTGAATAAATGATTCAATAAGTCAGTGAAGGGCAGTAGCAAGTTACATAGAAACACACACACACACACACACAATTTATGCAATATGATAGTCACACATGTAAAAAGCAAAGAAGCACACTGTAATATGTTGCCAGTGTAGGTTATTTTCTCAGTTTGCTCCATTTGGATTGAATGAGATCTAGAGCAGCACTGTCTAGCAGAACTACAACATATGAGAAAAGTAAAAACAAACAGGTGAACTTAAGTTTAATAACATCTTTTATTTAAACCAATATATTCTAAAACCTGTATAATTTAGTTAACCAGTATCACCTAGTAAATTTAATAAAAAGAAAAAGAAAAAATAAACCAATATATTCAAAATATAATTTCAATACATAATAAATATAAAACGTTTTACTTTTTTTCATATTAAGCCTGAAAACTGGTGTGTATTTTACATTTCACTGCCTCTTAATTTGTAGTAGCTACATTTGAATCACTGCATTGGTCTGTGTAAGTATAGAGATTCTTACAGAGAGTTGATTCCTGGAAGTTGTGTTCCCCATGATGAAAATAAGGCTTCGCCATTCCAAAATATGATTTTGGGATATTGATTATCTTAAGCTGTATATTATTAAGAAAAGAAAGTGTCAGGAAAAAAACTTTGAAATTCCCCCTAATTGTCTAAAAGAAATTTAGTTAGAGAACCTGCTCCAGGAGGGCACTCAGTTAACTTTATTAGAATGCAATGTGTGATAGAGTGGAACCCAACAAGGCCCATTTGTTCAACGCCCTCTCTGTGTCCCATTGTCAAGGTGGGTCAGCAAACATTTATGTAGCAAACGTAGGCCTTTCAATCTCCATGTGAACTGCCCTTCTGCCCTTGGAAGACCCAATCCACAAGCTGCCCCCCTTTTCAAGGTTGTAAATAAGCCTCAATCACCAGATTTATCCTGGGGGCTCATTTTCCTATGAGGCCCCTGGGTGCACATACATATTCAACTTGGACATTTTCTCTTCTTAATGTCTTGCATTAATTTTATTATTTGCCCAGTTAGAAGAACTTAAAAAGGTCAGAGGAAAATTAATTTTACTTCCCTACATGCACACAAATTCTGTGGTAACCTGCTAACACAGTTGCTCCTATTTGTTTTTTAAAACTTCTTTGCCAACCTGATGACATTAAATCCTCTTATTTATTTATTTGTTTACTTGCTTACTTATTTTTTTAAGTCAGTGATGGGACAGGTACACTTCTAGATGTGTGATATTAAGTAGTGAATTTATTTTTAATAACTAGAACACTTTGTAGTTTGTTATAATTCCAAAAGGAAAACTAATAATTTAACCTTATGAAAGACTTACTTTAGGCTTAGGTAACATTTTTTTCAAAGCTAAAAATGACAAGAGTAAGAGACAAGGTTGCTTAATATTTGGACCTAGAACAAATTATAACTCCTTTAATGTGCATGGTTTCCTAAAAAGTGTACCTACCCACAGGAGTGTGTGCACACATACACATGATATATTTAGGGTGTTCTTGTTAAGACACATTACATTTGTGTTCTTTGAACTTACACATTTCTGAGTAAGTTTTCTTGTTTCATACAACTTCTACTGCTCAGAAAGGTAGCAAACAATACAAATTTTCCCCTGATCTGTAACTTTCATTTCATCCTGGTTCTCCGATGGTCTTCCTCAATCTGCTCTCGGGAATCCTCTGGGATCTCCTGGCTTTACTTTATATGCCTAAATCTCCGCAGCCCTGCAGAGACACAAGCAGCCCTGGCCAGGTAGCTCAGCTGGTCAGAGCGTTGTCCCAACACACCAAGGTTGTGGGTTTAATCCCTAGTCAGGGGCCATACAAGGAGCAACTAAAAATGCATAATTAGGTGGAACAACAAATCTCTCTTTCTCTCTCTCTCTCAAAAATCAATTTAAAAACTACAAAAAAACTTCTAAAACTAATGACTCCCATGTATTTATTATTCTCTTTTCATTATTAAAGAACATGTCCTTAGAACTTCTTCTACTGGCTTTGCCAACTCTTCAGTTTTCATCTCAGGCAATCTTGCTACAAAGTCACTCTGTCTAAAACTGTCCTTAAAGCCCCTCTTCGTCTTCTAGATGGTAATTCAGTGACTCCCTTACAGGGTGACTTGATACTGCTGCCTTGGGCCTGCCGGGGTCACTTGCTGTCCTTTCAACTGACCCTTATTCTCTAAGCAATATCATCTACTCTCTGCTTCTTCTATCATCTCTGCCTTGTCTACCTGCCAACAAATATGTCCCAGATTAGACCTCTGTTCTAAACTCTAATCATTTTAATCTGTAGCTAGATTTCCCACATCAATTCGATATGCTCATAGTACAAATAATATTAATAAGAAAAATCGCTGATAAATAATTGAGGGCTGCCATGCTAATAGCTAAGTACTTTATATAGGCTATTTTATTTAATCCTCATAACAATACTATGATATAAATATTATCCTCATTTTATACATTTAGAAATATTCTAAGAGCAATTAACTGACTTGTATCTTTAGTAGATGTCACAGAGCTAAGAAGTTGGGAATTCAAGAAGTATGATTCTATTTTTTTAATTGTATCTAATTTCATTCAGTGGTTTTCATTAATGAGAGTCCAATCAGTCATCATTACCATTTGAGCTATTGAAGTGTTCCTCAAATTAAGAGGTACATTACACAATTATTAAGAACATGGGTACCAAAACCAAACTCTCTTGATCCAAATCTTAGCTCTGATTCTCTTGAGCAGTATAATCTTGAGCAAGTTACTAAATCTTTCTGGGTCTTTTTTTTTTTTTTTTTTGGAAACAAGTACATAAAAACAGCATACCAACAATGTAGAGTTATTGTCCTTAGATGAAACATTTTGTATATAGTAACTTTTGATGAAGATTAGCCATTTTAGACAATTTTGGGAATCCAATTGTAGAAAACTGTACACTGTTATGTCAGTTTCTTTCCATACATCATATCTGTGATAACATTCCTGTTTATTTAAATTCTCTGTCAGAATAAATCTGCAGGCTACTAATTAAATGGTCAAAATATGTGTTGGTTTACAACAAGTACATTTTCAGGCTAGTAACTGAATGGTCAAAATATGTGTTAAGAGATAAAGAAACTTCTCAAACCTAGTCCCAGGTAGCCTACTATACCTGAAAGACTGACATATGTTGGTTCTCATATGCTAAGCAATTATAACTGTTCTCTTTCATCAGATCATCTTGCCTACTTTCTTGCAACATTGATTGTTGTATGGAACCCTATAAATTTAGTTAATCCTGTTGAAGCCATCAGTGCAGTCTGAATCTCAGCCATGTTCTCATTTTCAAAAACATCATTTACTTCAAATTGTCATGAGGTTTCTTCTAATCCTTGAATAGTACCAATAAAGTTTCCAAAGTTCTACAGTTGAGCCCAATTTAATCAGGAGTCACTGATCCTAATTATTAAATTCACAGAGATTTTCTCCTCTTTTAAGGTTAAATCCAACTAAAAGTTTGCCCCAATAGCCAAGTCTATAACCTCTCCTTTCCATATATGAATAGTGTGCTTGGCCTATGGATCCTATTTGAAACATGCCTCATTTTTCCTGTTGACCGAGAAATATGCCCAAGAGCCTGAAGTGGGTCAGGCTATTCACAGCATCAAGAGAAGAAATTCAAGGTATAGCCACATACTGCACTCCCCACTCTTCTCCTCCTGAGAAGCCACACCCCAAAAGACTCCTGGTGTTGCAGACCCAGTTGAGTTGGATCAGACTTTTACTTGGACTGCTGCCAATATGACTCCCCTAACACTGCTCCCTCCTTGCCATCCACACAGACCTCTCTTTTCCAGAAGCATATTTCACGGATATTTTTCGTGAAAGAATGAAAGCAAGCTTTCAAGGCAGTGATATTTAGACAGGGACAAAAAATATTCAGAGCCTTTCCCTCTCCTCGTAAGCATAAAAAAAGAATGCATTTGTTATTACGTATAGAATCATAGGCATTGGTGTATAGGGATGGCTAATTGTCAAGTTGGGGATTAGATAATTCCCAGAATAAAAGCTGGTGTTTATTGACAAAAAGCTACATAAAGAAAAAAAGAAAGATTCAAATTTGGAAACTTGGGGTGAGCTTACGACAATAGGGAAGAAGGGAAATGCAGAGGAACTGGAGTTTGGGAGGAGAACCCTGCACGGAGGTTGTAACAGTGGGGACATGGTATGAGGTACTGGAAGGACATCAGTGGAGGCACTCAGTGTGCACACTGTGGTAGTACACTCCCTTTGCCACCTCTTCAAGAGCCTTCACTAAAAACATAATACTTTGAAGAAATTTTTGAGTCAGGTTTTTCTTTCTTTTCAACGTAACGCTATCTGAGAATGGATCTCAATGTGGGAACAATATGGCCCAGTTTTATTCTGCTTACATATTTCAGCAACAAAAGTAAAATTCATTGAATGCAAAATGACATGTTTGTGTTCTTTTTCCTCCCCTACAGATCCATGACCAAATTTCTGACATTGTTTATCGATAATAAAAAAAAAATCACTTCACATACCAAGCTCATTTTCTTTTTTCTTCCCTGTCTGTTACTAACTAAATCTTCTATTACCACATCATCTTAATACCAATGATGGACCTAACCTAGTTATAAATCAATTAATTATTAATCAGAACATGACCATATTTCCAACTATGATAGCTTTAATGCTATTTGGTTTAAAATTCTATGATGTGTGGGTGATTTCCTCCATAAATCTACATATTTTAAATAAATAACTTTCTCAGATAACATACCATTGTGCATGCATATACATACAAGGTGAGACCCAAACACTCAGAATTTATTTATAAAAAATTCCAGGTTTAAACTTCAGTCACCTTCAAAGTACTCTCCATTTGATGCAACAGACCTATCAAGACGTTTTTTCCTACTGCTCAAAACAGCTTTTGAACTCATTGATTTTGATACCTTTTAGTGCTTCTGCCATTTTTTTGTTTCACCTTTTCAACATCAGCAAAACATTTCCTTTTGAGGACTTTTTTCAACTAGGGGAACAAAAAGTTGCTCAGGGTAAGACTAGGTGAATAGGAAGGGTGGGGCATGGGAGTCATGATGTTTCTGGTCAAAAACTGTTGAACACTCAGTGTGGTGTGGGCAGGTGTGCTTATAAATCACCCATCATGAAATGGGCAAATGCGTTGAAAGAGCTTTCCAAAAAAATTCACTGAAGCTGAACACAGCCTCTCACAGCAACGCCAGCTGGCACAGTGATACAGATGGGTTCCTAGAACACTCACCTAGCAGGGGAAGCCTGTTTTTACAAGGGGCCCACCCTCCAGAAGATAATTCCAATTTTTTTTTTGATCTCCCCTTGTATACTTGAAATTGCACACATAACTTAAAATATTTCCATTTATTTTATTACATTCTTCAAAAGTACTGTATTGTAATTTTCTGATTGTTTAGTCTACTATTAGATTTGTTTTTGTTGTACTTAAAATAAAGTTCTTTATTTCCCCAACAAGAGCTTATCTACAAACTTATACATAACCATATTTACTTGTATAAAATTTAAACCAATCTATTTCTCTTACTTTCCTAAAATTTACTAACTTTAGCCATTCCAGTAGACTATATTCTAATGTTAAATTTCAATATTTTAAAGGAAATTCAAATTAGTAAATAGGCAATATTTACAAAAATATATATTGCTATAAAATTGCATTTGAATTATATATATATGGCTCATATTTTACAAACCACTGATTTCTATATTTAACTTATGAGTAATTATTATAATCACAAGTTGCATTTATATAACAAATAATGATCTTACTGGAATTATATGCTAACTTGATCCTATCACATACATGAGAAAAGAAGCTTGGGAATATTTAGTACCCTAAATGAGAAAAGAAAATAAGCATGCTGGAATTGTGATATTAGTATTAATGAGGGAAAACAGTATAGAGATATTAATGGAAATATTAATAGAGAGACCGGAAACTCTGAACACATATCGTAAATAGAATGTTACAGGAAAGTCAGTAACACTTTGCTGTAAGGGCTCTTCTAAGTGCTTTTAAGGAGAATGGAAAAAGTGTGTGAATTCCATGTGACCATTCTAAGTGGACAGAAAGGGGACAGAAGATCTTTTCAGAAAAAAAATATCTCCTGGTATTAATTTTAAATTTGGTTTCATGATGGCAATAGAGATTAAGGAAGTAACCTCTACTAGAAGCATCACAGAGCACAACAGAACAGAGAAGTAAATTTCCCTTTCTACTAAGCAATGGTTCCAGCTTTTTGTAAAATAATAGTCTATATCTAGTTTCCATGATAATAAAGGACAAAAAAACTCATTATTAGGGACTAGTTATTAGTCTAATAAATAGACTCCTACCAGTCCTCCTAGTAATATGTCTTCAAATTGTTAATGTCTGCTTTGCCCAGATACCTAGCCCAAAATGACCACTATAAGTGTTATGTTTCCAAAATAAAGAAAGCAGAAAAGAAGAAAAGAGAAAAGGAATTAAGCAGGGAGAGAAGAAGGAAGAAAAGAAGACAAATGGAGGAGGGGTCATCTCTTCAAAACAACTACCTTAAATGAATGTTTACTTCTAGTCCCAGATTTCTTCATTAAATAATCGATAGACTTGTATAAATAAGCAACATCTTTTATTCCTAGATTTGTATGTGTGTGTGTTAGAGAGACACAGAGAGACAGAGATAGAGAGACAGAATTTGATGAACTGTAAGTAATAGCACATGGGTCAATATGTTTGATGAGAATAAGTAATTTGCTAATTAAACATTACATTATTAAAGTACTTGTGATGGAAAAGTACTTGAAAGAGAGCAGAAATTTTCCTAAGCCCTCATCCATTAGCACAGTTCACTTATATAGAGAAAAACAAACCAATTATGATAAAATAGAAAAGATTCAGTTCGTAGAAAATGAAGGTGGGGAGTAGACATAAACTTATTTAACTTATGAATTGAAAGTTATGAAAAGCTATAGAAAGGGTCACTAAATAAAAATCAACAGTAAACTACATCTGGTCCAAAGATGTGTTTATCTCAGAAAAAAACAGTGTTAAACAAAAAGAAGAGAGACAAAAAAGACATGGGGAAAAGGGGAAGAAAAGGAAAGAAGGAAGAAAAAGAAAGAGAAGGAGGAAGGGAGAAAGAGATAAGGAGAAACTTTTTAGAAAGACTAAACTTCTCACTTAACCACAGACCCCACCATGCTCTGGGGTCACCAGATAATCTGAGCTTTAACATTATTTTAAATCTGTACCCTTTAAAAATTCTGAGTTCGTGACTCTTGCCTACCAGTGGGGAAAAATTTGATAGGACGAGGAAAGCCTGGAAGGGATTCCTGGAGTTTGAGGCTAACTAACTGGACAATGGGGGAAGTGGGGTGGAGGGTGAAGGAGAGAAAAGAAAGTGAAGAGAATATCATAAAGAGAAGGTAATTATTTTTATTATCTTCAGTGTTACAAAGATATATTCTAAAATCCTGCAATGATTATTAATCAACAAACTGCATGGTTTGAAAAATTCACAAGGAGTACTGTGCCCTTTATATAAATACATGAATTTTTTCCATCTGTGCTTTAGCATCATCAGAATGGTTTTCATCGGGATCACCTTGTGTATTTCTTGTGTAAAAATACATAAGAAATTGCTTTAAAAACCTTAAACACTATAATGACTATAATAAGGCAGTGAATTGATATGATGATAGAGGACTAGGCAACAATATATTGCATTACCTTTAAAACATCATATACTGCTGAATACATGAATACATTTATATTTTCTTTCTTAACGGCAGTGTGCTGTGATTTCATTAATTTAACTTCGTTGGAAAAGAAAAAAGACAAATAATTGTGTGTGTGTGTGTGTGTGTGTGTGTGTGTGTGTAAATAACCTGCATCAGATGCCCCTTCTTTCCATTCTCCATTCAATCCTCATCATTTAGAATTGTGTAAAGTCTTGACCTCATTATCTCTCAAATTTCTGTGGCACTTTGACCTTTCTTTTTCTTTTTTCTTTTTTTTTTTTTTTGCCTTCCCGTATGCTCAGATGAGTGGAAGAGTGCCAAACTTTGATTAACATCAATGAAGAAAGAGTTGTGGTAGATACAGGAAACTGGCCACGTTGGGGAAACAAGCAGAGAGGGACGCTACAGACTCATGAGGAGTTGTAGGAAGGGCAACCAACTCAAGGAAAATGCTAAGAATACCAAGCAATGTAATGGAAGGACTTGAGTCTTCAGAAGCAAAGGCCTCTGAAACCTAATCCTTGCACCTAACTTCTATGGAGTGTATGTGAGTAGTCAAGCTATTTAGCTCTCCAAGTCATAGTTTCCTCATTTCTAAAACTGTGAGAAAAGTGTTTTCTTTTTTAATTAAAGGAGCTAATTTGCATATACTTTTGTTATGCAGCTTTATAGATTATTGCTTTAAATATTGCTTGTGTACGTATGGCTCTCAAATTTATATCTCTGGTCCAAACCTCTTCCCTAAATTTCAGTCATATATCTAACCACTTAATTGATATATCCCATTTGATGTCTAATATCCAACAGAAATAGTGCATCAAAAACTAAGCTCCTGACCTTTCCTTCCAAACTTGCTTTTTCTTCCTTGTACATTATCATCCCAACAGAAACTATGCTGCCCCGTGGGCTAAGGCTGGAAGCTTTAGAGTCATCCTTGATCCTGCCCCTCATATTCAACATCTAAATTGCAAGCAGCATTTTAGATATACCCAGAAGCTGACCACATGCATTAGCACCACCTAGCAGAGGTGCCCATCATCTACAACTTGAATTTTTAGTAGCCTTGTTAATATGCTGCATGTTATTGCCTTTTTCTACTCTCCCTACAATTGGTGCTTCACCCAGGAAGCAGAGTTGTACTATTGAAATGCCAGTCAGGATATAATCTTCTGTACCCATCAATTCCAGAGCTTCCCATATCACTCAGAGTAAAACCCAAAGTCACTCTAATGACCTCCAAGATTTTTTCATCCCTTCATCTTCCTCAAACCCGAATACTGACTTAATCAATCAAACATGAATCTTTTATGTGCACATGGAAAACTAAGAAGATTCCTTTCCAAGATGTTTTGTACCATGTGTCCTCTGTCTAGAATGTTCTTCTCCTTATATCCACATGGCTTATTCCCTCACAGTCTATACTTAAATATTACCTTCCCTGACCCTTCTAGCTACAATTTTCACCATTTCTGCTCTACCGTTCCAAATACTAACAACTCCCCTCTCTACTTTTTATTCTCATCATTTGTGACCATATAAAGATATTTATATTTTGTTTCACTTACTTTTTAAATATATGTCTGATAGCCTTACTAGGACGTAAGCTCTACTAGAGTGGGTATTTTCCACCTTTTCTCAATATTTTATTTTTAACATTGAGAACAATGCCCAATACAGAGTAGGGACTTAACTATTAATTGACTGGAGAAATGAATCATAATCAAACATTTACCTTTAAAATATTTTCAATGAGATGCATAATTAAATCATACATAATAATCAAAGACTCTATCTTCTAGATAGGTTTTAGTCACCTAGAAATGCTTGTAGTTAAAGTGAGCATCTTTTCTGTCTAGAAACATTATCTTCCTTTACTCAGAGCCATACTTGGATAGGACCAGAAAGAATCAGACTCCTTCCAAATTAAATAAGCAAATAATATTAAGTACTTATTACAAAGCCAACCTTTTAACATGTTTATAGAAAAATAAATAAAAATCTGCATTGTTTTGGTTATATATTAACTTCGGGGTGGACAGAGTTCAGAAATACATGAAAGTCAGGAAATTTGAAGAAGAGATAAACGACTTCTACAGAAAATGTTCAGGATAAACATATCAGACTCACTGATGGCAATGTTAAGGACACAGCAGTATATGGAATTTTCCAAGCATTTCAAAGGCAAAATAACCTTCTATCCCAAAATACAGCATAATTTAAGTTACTTCTGATTCTCTGGAGGCTGCTCACACTTACTAGTTTAGTGATAAGCTGAAATTTGGTCTACAGGTAGTGTCCATAATTCACCTGATGTTTCAGGGAAGTTGAGAACAAAGAGAAAAATGTTGGGCAGCCAGGGATAGGAAAAAACAAAACAAAACTATCAGTCCCACTAAATGAAAAGTTAAATACAAAACTGAAAATCTGCCAAAGCTCATATAAGGTATGAAACATGTATATGAAAATGTGTCCGTTCCCAAATTCACCCTCATGCATGAAGGGTAAGGAATGACTGAATAAAGGGGCAGACCATCCTAGATTGGTAGGCGGCAATTTTACTAAGCAAGGGAACTTACATACGAGGCAACGGCAAGGCAAAGAGAATTCCACACCCACCGGTCAGATCCCTTAAAGTTTATAAAGATGCCTTAACTGGGTTCAGTCCTGTATTCAGCCCAGATGGTCACAAGGATATGTTACTCTTTCAAGTATTGCTTGAAATGGCTGCTAGGATGGGGACAGTAGGAAGAGGTAGTTTCCAAGGACAGGGGGAGGGATAACCAGCCTTCTATTACCAGGGTGCAGTTCGCTGGTCAACTGGCAGTCACGTTCCTCCAGCACAATGATCTTGTAAATATTTTTCCACAATTTTAAAATCATGTTTTCTTTGACAAAATGCCTGAGTCATTTCTGGTATTGGGGGTGGGAATGCAGCCATCACAAAAGCCTTGAGTGGTAGCAGGGTAACTTCTCCTTCTCTGCAGGCCGATACATAGAGACAGACTTATTTCAGCCTATCTGATGTTCCTAGCTGGGGCCTTGAACATGCAGCTAGTAATTCAAAGGAAGAAACTTCTAATAATCATTTCAATATTACAGTGTTGGTATCAGTGTCCAACATCTGTACAAGGCTGTTTCCAGCTGCTCAGTTGCTGTTGGCTCCCTTGACCTTACCTTAGTCGGTCTTTTGGAGCAGGGTTCTCAGCTTTGCGTTCAGTGTGCTACCTGAATACCTTCCAATAAACCCCTTTCTGCTTAAATTAAAACAAGTATGTGTCCTTGGTTTATTACCAATACCTTGACTGGTTATGACACTGTAGATGTGTGAATGATTTCTTCTAGTAGAAAGTATGCATTTGGGGAGATGGCGATTATATGCTACAAAGCTTACCACTGCAAAATTCTAAGGTTTGAAATAAAGTATAATACAAAAAGTAATATATAAGAAAAGGGGATATTGAATTTCTTAAGAGGGAGCATCAGATCAATGAAACAGCAGCCCACATCCATGTTATTGAAGCATGAAACAGGAAAGTACTGTAATGAGAAAGTGTTTAAGCCACTAGGCCTTTAAAACCTAATACAGAAACTGAAAAGGGAAAACCTGAGGGTAAAAAGCAGACAAGCCTTGAAATTGAAACTGAAGGAGACAACCCGAGGGCAATATTCACTGGAGCCCGGATGATCAGTCTGTGGGAGAGGAGAGAGCCTAAGGGCAGAAATGCATTCAGGCCCAGCAGTGAGTTCGAAAGGATTCCTTTAGGGCAAGGCTCATTCTGTTTCTAACGATAAATTAGAATACCAGCTTAGCCGCAGCATGCTCAATGCCGTGGAATTGAAAAAGTAAGCATATAACTAGGAGCAACCTGCAGTTTTTATAAAATGGTAATAAGTCTGATTGGTAAGAACTAGGATGTGGCCAGCATTTAAATATGCAGCATGAGCTTATGAGAAAATTAGATAATGAAAGAGAAAAACAGAAAAAGAAAATGCAATTGGCAGGGAGAGCACATATTGATAAAACCTCTACTGAGTATAACAGAGATTCAGAGTCAATCTCCACATCTCCTCAATCAGTATATATTAACACTTATTGATGGATCTATTTTCATAATGTAAACATCTCTAGGAAATCAGAATAAATTGTAGTCTGATAATTGATGCTGAGTTACTAGCACTAGAGAAATCTCTTTCCTATTTGGAGGAATAACATAAAATTGGCATATCTTAAATTTAGTTATGCAGAACAGTAAGACTCCCTTTCTCTTAAGTAATAAACATCTTGAATATTACAAACTGACAAATGTGAGCTGCATTAAAACAATTTTATTGGCATCCACAGTTATACATGTATTTAGTTTCCCTGAAACTATCACCAGCCACAGAGTTCAGTACAGTTAATGACTGAGCCTATCTAATCGGTGGTTCTCAAAGCATTCTCACAGATCAGAAAAACTGGCATCTCCTAGATACTTGTTAAAAATGCAAATTCTTGGACCCCAGCTCAGATTTTTTGAATTCTTCATATTAGGCACAGCTACATGTGTCTTAATAAGCCTTCCAGATGATTATGATTTAAGGTAAACATTTAGAATTACTTGTCTACATTATCATTAACATAACTACTATTTCAGAAAATTTTAACCCATAAGAATTTCTGAGTAACTTTTTTTAGGAACTTCCTAATAAATTTAAACAATAAACTACACAGCAACCCCACATAAGATTTATATTCTCCTTCTAAGAAAAATAGATTATTCAATTGGGTTAATCCAAACAACTTTTACTCTTAAGTCTTCTTTCAGAACAGTTATGACTATATCACCCCTTGAACCTTGGTTATAAAGATGAATCTTCTGTTGGATCTGAACCTTTAAACTTCTACATGTTTTAACATGCTCCCAAATGCTTCTAGGAATGAAGCGGACTTAGATAAAACACTTTTGGCAGGTCTCTTTGGAAAGCTTTTATCATTGTGGAAATATGCTTTATTAATAACAAAACTGTTTTCTTAAGGAAGAGAACAAGTATAGACCTTTAAAAATTTGTCCACACTCCAAAACTTGTCCTGCTCCAAAGAGCCAATGAGTTTAGGAGATCTCGCTGAATTTGCCTTTTTTGTAGAACAAATCTTGCCATATACAGTAGCCACCCCCCACCCTTATCTGTGGAAGATACATTCCAAGATCCTGAGTGGGTGCCTGAAATCATATAGTACTGAATCCTACATACACTATGAATTTTCCTTTACATATGTCACTATGATAATGTTTGATTTATAAATTAGTTACGGTGAGAAATTAACAATAATAATAATAAACTAGAACAATTATTTAACAATATACTGTAATACAATTTATGTGAATGGTCTGTGCCTCAAAATTTTTATTTTATTGTACTCACCTTTTCACTTAAAGGAAGCATTTTACAGTTTTTCATCGGCACACTTGAATCGCCAGCATGGTTACTCTTGCACTTTGCAGCCACTATTAAGTACAATAAGGGTTACGGGAACACAAGCACTGCAACACCTCCTTGGTCACCCCTATAACTGAGAGGACTACCAGGAGACTAGTATGTCCAGCACTGTACACAATGGACCAAGGGATTAAACACATCCTGGGCAGCATGAGCAGGGTAATTTCATCATTCTGTTCCCAAAGGCATGAAATTTAAAACTTATGAATAAAAAAATATTTTACTTATTTTTAGAAAGAAGGGATGGGAGGGAGAAAGAGAGGAAGGGAAAGACTGATGTGAGAAACATCGACCCCTTGCCTCTCATACGTGCCCCAGCCAGGGACCGAACCTGAAACCCAGGGGTGTGATGTGTCCTGACTGGGAACTGAACTGGTGACCCTTCACCTTGCGAAACAATGCTCAACCAACTGAGCCACACTGGTCAGGGCTATTTCTGGAATTTTTTATTTAATATTTTCAGACCATGGTTGACCATGGGTAACTAAAATGCAAGAAGCAAAACTGTGGATAAGGGGGAACTACTGCGTCCCATATCAGAAAACAGGAGAATTTTTCTCAGACCTCTCTTTTTTTTTTGTCTCTACAAGCCTGTTTCTGAGAGAGATCTTTTCTCCATCCAGCCACTCAGCCGTTCGGATTCTGGCTACAGAATAAGAGATCTCACCTGGCAGGTCTCTAAAGTTCAGATCTCACCTGCTCCTGGGAGTCTCCAGCAAGATGCAACTCAGAAAGGCTGGTGTGGCTTCCTCACGGCTCTCCAGTACCAACCAGAACTCTGAAGTGTAGTTGTACATGTCCTAGAGGATCTAAAACCCATCGTTCATTCTCGAAGCAAACCGAAGCTACAGCACCAGGCCATAAGCAATGGCTGCAGACCTCTTTGGTGGCACTCTTATCTAACAGGCACCAGTACCAGCACCAGCACCACTCAGGGCTGGGACAGAAACCCAGCCACCCAACTCATCTCCACTGGGCCAAGAGAAGCTCCGAACCCCACTCTGTTCTCAAGGACTGAGGCCTGGGACGAGGAAAATATTCTCAGGTGGGGTTGGGGAACACAGGGGTGAGCTGGGCTGGAGGAGGCCCACCACCACCACCATAGGCAGGAAGGGGAAGAAGCGCTCTGGTCTCCTTGGAGGCTGCACCCTGCCCTGGAGAGAGCAGCACCCCAGAAGTTACACTTAAGGACCTGGCTTGGTGCCATGAAAACATACTTACATCTCAGGGTTTGATTTCCCCTTTATAAATGGATGCAGGTGAGAGAAAGAATTTTTTGGCTAACACAATACTTCTGGGTCCAGCCCACCAAGCTTGGACCTGCAAAGAGCAAACAAGCTTCCCTGTCCCGAGAGGTCTGTGGACACTGGCCACCAGCTGCCACTCACTATGCTAAACTGTGGAGGGAAGGGGAGGGGAGGGGAACCAATCCCCATGGAGCAAGGATGCTGGGAAAGATTTTTAGTCCAGCCTCAATCCCCAGAGCAAGGCCAAGGCCCAACATTTAATGCCATCAGATATAACTCTGTATGGCCCCAGGCCATCTCAGCTCCCACTTTCCTCACTGACCCAGACCCCAGAACATAGCTATAAGTCCAAGATTTCTTCCCCATAAACTCCATAAGATCAAGGACTTCCCAAAAGCTACCTGTCCAGGTGGTGGGCCTTCCCCACTGATGTATACCTATGTGTTTTGTATGTCACAAGCCAGGAGCAAGAACCTGGGGCCCAAATGATCAGCCACAGAAGTAACCAGCATTTACTTAGTATTCTGCAATTTACAAAGTACTTTTTACAGATGTTTCCATCTTCCTAAGTTAGGCATTGGCATCTCCCCATTTTACATACACAAAAGCAAGAGGCTTAAAGAGGTATTCAATGGAGTGATAGGGTCAGGTCTTAACCCCAAACTATCTAACTCTACAGATGGTCAGATTGATGATGGACAACCAACAATGAGGATGAGGGCTCAAGACAAGTTGCACAAGCGATAAATTGATTCAGTGTTTCCAGACTTTCTAGGGTTTGTCCCAATCTAAGCCCTTTATACCCTCTAGACTAAAACTCCTGCTTCTTATACATACTAAGATCAAAATTTTTGCACTTATTTTTAATGGCATAATTACACCAAAAAAAAATAAAATTACAGTGGCCACTTTGGGGAATTTTATACATGAACCATATTATTCATTTGATTCATTTTTAATTAGAATGAGGAAGTTCCCAAAAGAAATTCAGGTTCAAAATTACTTCCTTAAAATATTCCTTGGCTAATTAAAAAATAAGGAAATTAAAAAATGAGGAAAACTTAAAACTCTTACTTAGATCCTCTGAAACTTCAACTGAAGCCTAAGCCTTTATCTTAATAGTCTTCTTCCCTCATCCTATGCTCCTTTATTATCTGCTACCCATACTTTTTTCTGTCCTGTTCTTCTACTCTTAGAACCAGCTAGAAACACACAAGGTTCAATTATATGTTAAACTCTATTCAGCACAGGGAAATATCCTTGTGGCAAAACTTTCTAAAGCCTAAGTAAGTCAAAGAAAATTTTAGACAAATCACATATTTAGAATAATTTCAGGAACATATATTCTATGGCCCTTACATGTATATCAATTAGTTCATATGTTAGTGGAAACCTCACATGCAGATGCAAAAAATAAAACAAACAAAAAGAAACAAAATTTAGAGATAAAATAAGAAGGTTTTGAGGATGACTTAAAAGACTCCAAATTGCATATGAACCCAGAAGGGTTTAGAAAAAAATATGCTTGTTTGTCATTGTCTTTTAGCTGCTATCCCAAATTGTTTCCTATGAAAATAGGTTGGCCTTGACTTCAGGCTATAAATAAAGAATTAGTTCACTGGAGACTTTAGGAATAGGCTCTTTGAAAACTTTAACATCTAAAAGTAGATTGGAAACAGATGTGATTCTAGCTTTCTCCTCATTTTTTTGTGCATGACTGTAAGCCAGAGATAGGAAATGTAAAACACAGCATAAAAAACTTTTTTTTACAACCAGAAAAGATAATCGTGCAGAATGGCTATATTGAAACATGAGGAGGTGTGGGAAAGGGGGCATGAAGGAATTTGAGTCTTAAAGTAGGATAGGGAACTTCGTATGTCATGCTCTGAAGCTGGGCTGTCACTATGTACTAAAGTTAAATTTTTGAAGAAGTTTAATTTCTGATTGCTCTAAATATGGCATGTAAAACACAAACAGAGTTAAGCAGCAGAAAAGTTTCTCCTGTGATAGCAATAAGGATAAAAGAGTAAAACACCAGACCCATGGAGCAAGTAGAATTAAAGTTACTTAGAAACATTTTCTCTAAATTCACATGTCTATTCATATATCAAAACTGTTCCCTCCTCATACAAGACAACATATCCAATATGCAACCAATAAATACATTTTACAGGTGAACACTTGACCACATCAACTACTCTTTCAAAAACATTTGGCAATCTGTTACATTTTTAATTAAATTAAAATTCTAACAATACTTTTCAAGATTTTTTCAAGGTTTATACTATATGTCTTTTATGTTTTATGCATGTGTGTATAGGTATATATATTTAATATGTAATATAGACACCGTTCTATATATCATGCATACAAGCATACTAGGTCTGTCCAGAAAAACTCCAGCTATTGTTAATACGAGAGTGGTTTGTGCAACATCCAAGTAACCTAGCAGCCAAGAAGAGTGGACTGGAATGCACATGTGTGGACAACGACAACTTCACTGTGCTAGTCAGTGGGGGCAGTAGGCACCATTGAGTGAGCATGTGTACTGTGTGACCACTGCATTCAAAATGAAGCAAGTAGAGCAATGAATCTGCATCAAATTCTGTGTTAAGCTTGAACATTCCTCTGCAGAAACTATTTGGATGATTCAGAAGGTTGCAGCTATAGGCAACTGGTGATTGACAGCTTCATGACAACATGCCCATTCATGCATCATGTCTCATACAGAGTTTTTTGGCAAAACATCAAATCATCCAGGTGACTCAGCCCTTCTATAGATCAGACTTGGCATCCTGCGACCCCTGGCTTTTTCCAAAACTAAAATCACCTTTGAAAGGGAAGAGATTTCAGGCCATCGATGAGATTCAGGAAAATAGGACAGGGCAGTTGATGGCAATTGGGAGAACTTTGTGAGGTTCCGTGGTGCCTACTTTGAAGGGGACTGAGGTGTCATTGTCCTATGCACAATGTTTCTCATATCTTGTACCTTCTCCAATAAACGTCTCTGTTTTTCATATTACATGACTGGACACCTTCTGAACAGACCTTGTATATCCCCCACTTTTGTCTGCCTCCTCAATGTCACGCATTTGTTCTGTCATGCTAAGCTAGTATTTGCAGTTTCCCAGCTGCCTAACATGATTGCTCTTGTTAAACTCTGTGCCTATGTTTTTAGTATCTTCTCCACTAAATTTTACTTTCTCCAATCTCCACCAGTCAAAATACAATTTATCCTTTAAGACCACAGTCAAAAGTTACTTTTTTTCCTATCCTTCTTCCCTAACACTCGTAGTGATAATAAACTGTTCTAAACTGTTCTACTATACTGGGATAGTTATATCATGACTTGTCTATTTTTGTCTGTTCACTGTGAGGTTTGATGGGTATACACACTTTCTTGTGTATCTGTATAAATTCCAAAACCTAAAACTAAAAGTTAAGTACATAGTACACTTCAATCAATGAATGAATAAAGAGTGCATGGATGAACTAATACCTAATCATTTGTATAAAGTTTTCCCTTTTCCCCTCATTAGATGATAAGTGTGTGATTCTCTGAACAAATATTTTACTTCCTATGTAATGACTTCCTCACAATACACAGTACAATGCTTTCAACACAGTGGGTAATCAATACCTGCTGTTGACTGTTGAAATAAAATAAATTTACAAAAATAAACCTGGCTTGTTTCTAGTAATAGAACTCCCCTTGGTGATTTTTGGCATGCTAAATGAAATCACCACAGGAAAGTTTATGAATGACACACTGAATATTCCAAATGAATGTTGTACTTTCAGATACAGCACCATTGGTTGCAGTTGTTATAGATACTGAAAATTAAGTAAGTCTCAAAAGGGAAAATTTTCTGGGTGACACTAATGATTCTGCTATTTGTCTCTTCCCTTTGGGACCAAGCACACTGATGTCATTATACTGAATATGAATAAAATTGTACACCTAGAAATGCCTTTCTTCAAATACATTATAAAAAGAGATATGACTTATAATTATTAAGCATAATATGATGTAGAAGAAAAGTATGCAACTCCTTAAACAGCTTTTCCTAGTATGACTGACATCAGAACATTATTTTAGTATATTTTAATAGTAATTTATGTAATATATGTATACATATATAGGGTATTAATAATTGTTATACACAGATTCATTTAAAGAAGCTATTATTTTTTTAATATAACAAACACATGGCATAGGAAGCATTAGTTAACATAAGAATTTTTCATTTTCATTTCATGATTATTTCTTAAAGAATAAAAATATTGAAACTTTTAGTTTCTAAATATGTGCAAAGCATTAAAATATTAACTATGTCTGTAACACTTAAAAATATATTATCCTTAAAGAGCCTCTTTTTCACCAGAAAAACATAAGTATCTTAACCCGAACATGTATACTTCATTTGGATTTCTTCTTTTAATTAAAAAGAAATCTTTACTTCTTTAAAGTATGGCTTTCTTATTCTCCACCTTTTTTTCTATTTGGAATACTAATTCTGACATAGGACTGAGCATCTCTTCTGAGAAATACCAATAGCTGATTTCATCTAAATAAACAATTGCACATCCTCCATCAAATTATAATACAAAAGTTCACATATTTCAAATAATAAAAATATTATAAATTTATTTCCATCTTTCTTTTTATTCTTTTAAAAATTAAAAAACACAAGTTGCTTTGGTTTGTCTTTTAAATTGTATTGTCTAAAATATATATTTTTCTCATGTTCTCATTTTCTAGTTTTCTTTCTACTAAAGTGTCAGTCAATACATCTCAAAGAGACTTGACTGTTTTGTTTGGCAGTAATTCTGCATACCAAAGAATTATGGAAGTAATCACATTCTGAAGGAATGAGCTTTTACTAGCTGTACTGCAATGGGCCCCAGATATCCAATTTACAAGTTTTAAATTAATGTATGTTTACTCTGCTACACAACAAAAAGTAGTTATCATAGAAACTAATTCATTGCATACTATGTGAATCTCACCGTCAGCTAGATTCACAACATCACCCATTATTTGGAAATAAAAGAAATAGAACAAGCAAGATTTTATTCCTTCCTTTTAAAATGGAAAATGTGAAAAACAGACAGGATCGGAGTCATGTAAGGCTATGACAAAAATGAGAATAAAATCTTTAATTTTTACTTTTTCTTTATCGGTGTTATTTATACAATTGATGGTAGAGATATATAGGAACCAGATATATGGGAAATAAACATACTGGGATATAAGGAAGATTGATATTAATTTGCCTCTGTTTTCTTAGTTTCTTCTCTTTGTTTTTCTGGAAAATCTTTTTTTTTTTTAAGCTGTGTTTCATGTACGTTTTCATCCTGCGAGGATGAATAGATTTTTGATATACTTCTGGGAGTAGCTGGCCCATGAAAGAATCAGGTTAACCATGGACTACAACAGAATACATTCATTTAAGTCATATTTCAAAAGTCAGCATGAGACTTTCTGTGAAAAGCACACACCTTGTTCATTTTTTTCTGTTTTACTTCTCTATGAAGCTCAGTTGAATATGCAAATAAAGTTAAGTCAATTGCTAAAGTTAAGTCAACTGAGCAAACTACCTTCAATTTATCAAGTAATTCAGGTCATTACAGAGGAGGAAAATGAGGCACAGAGAATATAACTTGCTCAAGTAGAAGCACTACATTTTGAAAAGCTGGTGATTTGGCTCCATCATCACTACTGTTAACCAGTAAGTTCTACTAGTGAAGCATCATGATACAAGCTATTACATTGCTTCCGAAATCCCAGAAAGGGGAAGAAGATAAATTGAGGTAGCAGCTGAAGCAGCAGCAAACTTAAACTTTATCATGAATTTACAAATAGTTAGCAGTGTTTTCAAGCACCTAATTATAGATTTTTAGTCCAACTTTGCATAATGTAAGTGTTCTAAGGAAAATGTAAGGATGAACCACTTCTGTTGACTGTTAGCAGCCTAGAAGCCATCTTTGCCTGAGATGTAGACCTAGGATGTAACTAATGCCACAGTGGCAAGGCCCATTTCATTATAAATTCTTTTTGAATTTCTTTTCTAAATAATGGTGTAATTTTGATAGATAAGAAACAGGCTTTGCCAAAATGAACCTGAAAAAGTAAGCCAGGCAGTAAAAGACAAATACCATATGATCTTACCTATAAGTGAAACCTAATCAACAAAATAAACAAGCAAGCAAAATATAACCAGAGACATTGAAATAAAGAACTGACAGTAATCAATGGGGAGGAGGAGGGGTATAACAGAGGAAAGAAGGGGAAGAGTCATCAAGGAACATGAATAAAAGACCCGTGGACAATGCCTAAGCCGGGGAGGGTTGAAAGTAGGAGGTGGGGGTGGGTTAGGTGGGGGAAGCGGTGGTGGGAAAATGGAGACAACTGTACTTGAACAATAAAAAGAAAAAAAGAAGGTAAAAAAACAAAGCTGACAAACTGAAAGGTGCATGTGATGCACTAGAACTTAGAAAGGAGCCGATAAAAACGCAAATAGTGTAAACACACGAATAATTTGTATCTGCTTCCTATCTAGTAATTTATTTCACAATTAATTAATGTGAAAATATTTAAAGATTCTTGAAAAGATACTACTCATATAAACTGAAAAATAGAGAAAAACTTGAAAAAATGAATCAGAGTTATATTAATTTTCTTTAAAATTGGTGACAATGCTTTTTTCTTTGGAATGACTGACATCCTAACATTGGGACACCAGTAGGATTCATGAGGCACATGAATTCACCTTTGGACTGAAATGCCCTTGTTCTGTCTTGGGTTGTATAGTAGCACCTAAACCTTTTTAGAGCAAATCTTAAAGTCACTCCATTGATTTAGTGTTTTGGGACACTTTCAATTTTATCTGTAAACTGAGATCAGTAGTCTGATTTAGTATCATTTTAAGACTTAGTTTGTATAGTGACTGTGAAACCTGGACAAAATGCAAGGAAAAGATAAAGATAATACAAAATGTTTTAAATAGGGTGTCATTATATTATTTTAAACTTTACAACTGTATACATTTATCAAACAGACTGATTTGTTTCTAATTATCTTTTGTAAAAATGAAATACACTGGGATTTTTTTCATGAAAGGGCATGGAAAAAGTTAACTTGCAATACATATTTTTAAAATACGTTAGATACATTTAATGGAACTGGGAAAATCAGGTAGAAGTTCCATGAATTGTACTCTTTCACAAATACAAATAAATTTTCACTATTACTTAAAATGAAAATAATTGTATAAAAATACATGTAGAAGCTACAATAGAATACTTGTTTAACTGTGTATGTGCTATGAAAATAGTGACATAATTTGCACTGCAGACAATTAAGGAATTTTTAATTTTTAGAGTAAAATCTCAAAATCAAAAGCAAAACAATTGATTCTAATAAAAACAAATTATTTGCATTGCTTAGGTACCTGAATTATTGATTAGTTTTCACCGGATTAATTGTTGCAAACTTATGTTCACATGATCAATACAACAAAAACTTTATATACCCAGTTTTCTGAGCTTTTAGAAAACTGTGAAGAGCAATGTTTTGAACACTCAAGGCCAGGGTGGGCTCATGTCTTACTCATTTTTGTGTTCTCAGAATAAATGAGAAATGAGAAATAAAGTTCTAGAGTTGAGGGGAATAATTCAGCTTAAAACAAAGTTACATTTCTTTTTCCCTATAGATTTGCTTTGCAAATTAGATCTCCTAATTTGCTTATTTGTATTATTTTATTATTATTATTATTTGGAATGGCATTTATTACATTTTGCAGTTTTGTTTTTTAAATTTCTAATGAGCCTGAAAATTGTGACTAAAGAAATGTTAAATACTTCGGATTTGTGACAGCCTTTTCTTCTTTAACCATAAAAAGGTAGTTACAATCATATATATTTCTATGTATGCAACAGCAAAACCATTAAATAATGGATATCGTGAGACTTTGATCTCTGCATAAAACACTCAGACTAAACTAGCTATACTGCTAATGTTTAAAAATGTGTTTGTGCCATCCAGCTGTCAATTTGCCCTGCACAGAGTAAACAACAAATAAACCCAAACTGAATTGAATTTTACTCATTTTTTACTTTTATTTTTGTATGATCTCTCATAGTTCTTTATTTTTCTTTCCTTCCTTTGGACTTTTATAGCTTCAGGTTTTTAAAACAAATTATATGGAAAGAAATGCAGTTAATTAGCTAAAATAATAGCATCAAATATTATCAAATATCAGTATTATGCTAATTAATCAGGCTGGTACAATATTTATATCTTAATATAATGTATTTAATGTTTTTATAATTATTTTTGATAGAAATTTGCTATAAGAGTTTTTTCCAAGACTAATAAAAGCATATACATATAGAAACAAAAAATGGTTTGCATTCTAGTCATTAAATTATATTTTATTATTCTTTCAAAATCTACATATATTCACATCATACTTAATTATCTTTTCCTTTTTCTCCAGTAATTTTTCCACTCTAAGTGGAACCTTGGTAATAGGAGCCCAAAGTATACAAACTGCCATCCATCTGTTATTGACCAAATACCTGCTGGGTGACTTTCTTATCAGGCTGGTTTTACGACCTGTGAAACCATAAAATCAAATGAAAGATACATCCCCACTACCCATCCTAAAAAATACACTGTATAAGATTACTGAACAAATTAAAATGGGTACATGAAATTTACTTGAGTTGTTTTTTCTTGATTTTCTGAGATGTTAAGCATTTTTACATTACATGTAAAAAATCTCTGAAATTGTTTTATACAAGTTTTGGTATACTAAGAAATATTCCTTTTAAATGCTTGGTAAGATACTGCTGGTTCCCCAGGCCACCTCTTTCTTAACACAAGGAACAGATAAGCAAATACAACAGTTGGTGTCTTTTCTACTTTTGGATTAGGTGTTCAGCATTAAGTGCTCAACACTTGCTCATTCTTTTCCTTGTTAACCAACTGCCTACTATTCCATAAAATCACAGAGAAGGTCATTTTAATTGTGCACACTGTAACGTTTGTAACTTCAGCTACTGTGTTTGTGCTTCATACCTGCAAACTCTCTATTTTTTCTTGATCTCAAAGAGAAGTCTTGGTCTTCGATTTGATTTTTACTGTTAATGTTTTCTATTGAGGCAGAAAGAATACAAAAACAGCAGCTTGGCTTTTCTGAATTTATCTAGTGATAGAAAAAATAAGAGTGTTGATCCTTTCTGCAGTTCAATTGTATTTCCTGTTGATGACACAGGTTCTTGTTCGGAAGAAATTGGTTCAAGGAATAGTATCTAAAGATAAAGAAAAAAGAAGCACAGGATATAAAGGAGGTAACAGCATGCCCTTAGACTTAAATATAGTCAATGATCTAAAAGGTTGTGAGATGCCTTTAGGCTTGTTGGGATCAAACTACTCTTTAGGATTTTCCTTCTTTTCTTTTTTTCTCCTAAGACACATTTAATACTTTTTTATTGCTCATATTTCTATGATGTTATGAAACTGAATTTATAGACCCACTTTTTAGTCTAATTATCTAAAATATAGACCTGAATGGGAAAAAACATTGCTCAGTTTTAAACTAGAGTCCAAAAGAGTTATCTAAGAATTTTTTAAAATATTATTAAAAAGATACAGAAAACACCATTTCAGTTTTTTAAAATTTAATCTTCACTGTATTTTTTCCATTGCCATTAGTCCTCTATACACTCCTCCCCCAGAAGTCACCACACTGTTGTCCATGTCCATGAGTCCTTTTTCCTCAGTTTTCAATTAATTATTTATTCTTCTTATGATATCTTTGGTATCTGATGAAAAAATAAGGCATTTTAGCTAGTTGCTAATTTGTTGAATTGGAACAGACTTACAGAACTAGAACTAAGAATTAAGTTTATAATTTATTTAGGTTACAGATGAGACAGTTGACTTAGTGCTACTTATAATTTGATTCAATGATAAAATTCAAACATAGTGTATGATACATCATCTTCATTATAAACTTTACCATTCTTAAAATTAGTTATAAAATAACATATATCCTTGATTACTTTGTGCTAATAAGCTTTCACTGTGTGGGACATTTCAGGGGGAGGCTGGGAGTAGTGCAGGAAATTAAGAAGCCAAAGAACTGGTGTGTGCAGCCCATGGACATGGACTGAGAGGTGTGGGGATGACGGGATGGGGTGCAGGGCAGAGGGGATATAAGGGGTGAAAATAGGACAACTGTAAAAGCATATACAAAAAAAATTAGCAATATTTACCTGTGTTTCATTAGTGTTAAAATAAGTATTGGTTTACTACCCACTGTTTTTATAGCAAGCAACGTTACGCGTTCTGTAATGAGCAATGCAGGCGCGCCAAAATCCAGCAAGGCAAAGGGTCTTCAAATTTATATAAAAACTTAAACAATTTAAAAAAGCTTTATCACAAATTTGTCAAGGATATACAAGTTTGGTTTCTTCATTACAATTAGGAAAAGACAAATTACATAAATACTTAATATTACGGATGTTGTCAGGTCAAGGACAAAACGCAAATTTATGTAGAGGTGTATATAGCAGGAACACTTGCCGAGAGCTTGTTCTGTGTTATACTATACTAAAGGCAATTGTTTCTTATGTAGTATTTCTCAACATCTTCAAAGCATTATGTTATTTAGAGCTTTATGCCTTAGGACAAAGGTCTAGTTTAATTAAATAAATGCTTCACTTGTTTATATTATTCACAGAGTTCATAAAAATGATCCAAATGTGTTCCTATCTTTAAAGCCCCTTGCATGGACATATCTGGAAGCATAATTTCTGGCAAAAGAAATAATGTCAGCAAAATCACAGAGATGAAAAATTTAATGACAGGTTTTGGAGAGACGTGGCTCCATCTAAAATGTGTACATCGATGCCGCTGCAGAGAAGCCTGGGAAGAGTTTCTAAAGGACGGCGATGGAGCTCCTTACTGGCACACTGCAGAATGCGAAATGTGTTCTTCAAACGGAAACAACCATAAAGCCTTCAAAGTAAAGAAAGGGAATGACTAGACTTGAGTCTTCCGAAGGTTATTCCATCAGAATGACTGACATTTTGGAAAAAAAGGGGGAGAAAAACCAGTCTGGAGATGTTATTCCAGTGAGAGATGCCCTGAGCCAGTGCTGGGTGAGAGAGATTTGTCAGGCTGGTCTGAACATAAGAGGGCTCATTTATCCAGAATTTTTTATTTACTTGAAGTCCTCCCTGCTCTACCCAAGTAGAACTGTCTTCTCTTCATTGTACTTCCACTGGATATTTTGAATACAGTGGATAAGAGAAGAAAAACAATGTTATTTATAGAAATATCTCTGGCTTATTCATAGATGTGCACTTTATTTCTTAGAAATTTTGGCAATGTCTCAACATGTTTTTAATTGACTTCTTGCTACTATTTGTTTCTTGTTTTCAGTTATTACGTAAAGGGAATAAGAAAAAGATTAACTCATAGAATTAAACTGGGGATGAGAAGAAACAGTAGGTTAAAAAGGTTTTATAAATTTCTAAAAATGCTCAAAATATTAGGCACAAATTAAAACAAAAATAAGATACTTTTTCATCTGTTCCATTGGGTATTGGACAAGAAGTCTGGTAATACACAATACTGGCTAGAATAAGAGAGAGAGACTTTCTAATACAACGTTGGTGAGAATGTTAATTGGAACCATCTCTGTGGGGGGCAATTTGGCAATGAAACCAAAATTTTAAATGCACATTCATACTGACCTAGCAATTTTACTTCTAGATCTAGTTACATTCATGTAAGCATGAATACATAAGAATTTTCATTTCATAAGCATTTGTATTTGCATATAAAAATAAATTGATACTTTCAAGTGAAGGACTATTTATATAAATTATGATATAAATTATGATATAACTTTATCTTGAATAGTCTACCATGTTCAAAAACTATATGCCTTTTGAATTGATAGACAAGATTATTTTTTAAAAATAACATTTGCTGGAAGGAAGTCATACAAAAATCTCTTGTATGGCTTCTTCCGAGGGATAGAACTAGAAGACTTTTTAGGGAAAAGATTCAGCTTCCATCATATTCTTTTTATACTGCTCATCGTTATTTCTACAATATTAGAATAAAAAAGCGAATGAACAACAATGTTCATTTCAGGCAAGATTCTGACTTGTGAGACTTGCTTTATCATGTGGTCTTAAGGATGAAAGCACACCCAACAGGGCATATCATTTGTAATCTAACAGAAAGAATTACAGCATCATTTTAAAAGTCATTCTTAAATAGCATACCACTCTTTATCAATAAAAGGGTAGGAAAAAAGTTGTAATTATCTTTGTGACTGGAAAGTAACCTCTATAAAACAATGCCTTTTAAAATTAATCCTTAATCAACAAAATAAACAAGCAAGCAAAATATAACCAGCAACACTGAAATAAAAAACAAACTACAGTAACCAGAAGGGAGAAGGGACGGGGATAACAGGGGAAAAGGAGGGGAAGGGTCATCAAGGAACATGCATAAAGGACACATGGACAAAGCCAAATGGGGGACAGATTGAGGGTGGGAGGTGGGGAGGGGTGGGGCTGGGGAAAGTGGTGGCAGGAAAATGTTGATGTGGAGAAGGTGGGATTGGGTGCAGGGTGGAGAGGATAAAGAGGAGAAAAAATGAGACAACTGTAATAGCATAATCAATAAAATATACAAAAAAATTTAAAAATAAAATTAATCCCCAAAATAATGTTTGTATTATTTTTACCTTGTGGGAAAAAAAGAACTAATAAATATGTATCTATTAGTATTTGAGTTTTTTTTTTCTCTCTTTAGAAAACTTAAATTAACCTAATGATTTTGAAATGAAAGGACAAAGGAAATTAATGACAGAGTAGTTTTTCAGATGCAAAAAAAATTGATCTCAGACCATTTATCTAAATATTAGCTAAAGACAAACACTAAACACAGATTAACATTTAGAAAAGACATGTTATCTTAACTTATAAGCACTTTTTAAAGTTCTAATATGTAAGAGACATCTAATTATGCAAAATACCTAACGAAGAGAAAAAAATGAGAAAGAGTACACTAAGTCATTTCTTCTAAATAATATTTATCAAAGCAACTATATGGCACTAGATGGCATTTCAATATTCAATCCAGGAAATTAACCATGTGTTTATATGTAAAGTCCCTTTTTTTATAAGACAAATACATGCAGAAAAGATAAAAAGAAAGCTGTGTTTGAGGTAAAATATCAAGTCTAGATTTTTTTAAAAGTATTTCATGATATGAATTCTTACTTAATCACCTCCTCATTGAACAGTCTAAAATTGCTTTCTATCAGCTCCCTCTCCTGTCTGCTTTGTGGCTTTCTCCACCTTTCTTTTTAACTCTGTGTCCTGTATCTCTGAAACCAGTATATTATTATCATACTTTTTGGAAAATAACTACTTTTTGTGAGATGTTTCTTTCATTTCTTTCTACTGTGTTCAAACTCCTGCAATAGTAAAATATTCAGTAATTATCTAAGGAAGAGGTTTTTTCCTCGTCCTTAAATCCGTACAATTGGTTGTACAGATACAAAGCACATACATATTTAAAGTGGCACATGATTTATCACATTACTCATAAAATTTATTTACTTTTTAATACATTTTATTATCAAAGTAGCCAAGCCAAAAAAAAAAGCAATATATCTAAATATCTTGTAGAAAAGCTTCCCTGTAAAATGATTGTAAATTGGAATGAAATCTTTTTACTTTTGCCCTAAAATGTACTAACAATTCACAATTTAAAAGATTTCAATATATTTGTATTAGACACAGCCTTGCAGCATGAGACACTTCCTTAAAAGTATTTAAATAACAAAGA
Source organism: Mormoops blainvillei (assembly GCA_004026545.1). NCBI lineage: Eukaryota > Metazoa > Chordata > Mammalia > Chiroptera > Mormoopidae > Mormoops > Mormoops blainvillei. The sequence continues at coordinate 45,029 of PVJD01009428.1, forward strand.
AATATAATCAAAATGAAAGAAGAGAATATTTGGGGGAACAACTATTTTCAAATGAATATATTCTATACTATTTTGCAATCCCATTGGGTTCAAAAACAATTTTGAAAAAGCTTCCCTTCCTACCAAAATAAAACCTATGCTCTAAACAAGTTTATAAATGGGCATTAAAGACTTTTTTCCCCTCAGGTAAAGCAGAACACAATAAATTTTTTTTAAATAAACAAAAAACACATAATCTCTTTAAATATTGTCAAATACAATTAAGACCATAAAAAGAAATTCACTATCAGCAAATGTACAGGGTTGTGCCAAGAAAATAAGTGATTTTCCTCATATTTGGAAAATTGAAGTGATTGTACCCAGATGTATTTATACAAAATTCAAATGAATTTTCTACCTTCAAATATTTCTTGTACTTAAGCATAAAAACATATTGTTGTAAGCAACCATACCTAAAGATATGAAGAAAATGATTTTAACTTGTGAATTATACAATTGCATTTCCTTGTTACAAAAAAAAGTAAAAGAAAAATAGAACCTGTGAGGTAGTAGTTAATATCCTTTTACAGGAAAAGAAATGGAAGCTTAGAAAGGTTATTGTATTGCTTAGGTAAGCACACAGGCAAACTGCTGAGTCAGGATTAAACCTGTGTGTTAACAAGTCCCTGCTTTTCCCATGGCCTCCCCATATGCCATAAAAGTTATCTCCGTTTGGTAGAATCTACCCTAAACTCAGCTGTCAACACCTACAATTTTGTTTCTTGCAATTTTCCTCTTCACCAAAGCCTCATAATGTACACAACCACTGAACTACAGTAGAACAAAACTTTAAAAGAAAAAACTCCTTTACATTTTTTGACTTTAACTCTCTTGCTGGAGAGATTAATACAATGAGGAGTGACTTTTTCCAAGTCAAAGAAGGGGACAAAACTGGGGCTGAACCTCATCTTCAATACCATCCAATCTTGAGTATTATCCTCTTCTTTTTGAACAAAATCCCAGTTCTTCAAGTGTCTCTCAGAATCCATTACATTTCCTCATTTGATATATTTTAAATTCTCTCTTTGGATGACAAAGAGTTCTTTCTTTACATTAACTTTCCTACTTTCTCCTACATCCATCTTATTCTGCTTATCTTCCCACCAGCTGAAAAAGTGTCTTTGCCAACCCATAACGGGAAGTTCCTTCAAGATCTATTGCTTCTCGTTTTGTCTATGGTTTAAACCATCGCGACAATAACCACTTCTGGTCCTCCAAGATTCTCAGTATGTGTGACCCACTATCTTAATAATTATGTTTACTGGTACATTTTCTTAAGATTCTTATTATGTTGCGTCCTGGCTGACAATTTTCCACCGTTCCATTGCCAGGAATCAAACCTCTAATTTCCTTTGCATCTCCAAGAGTAAGTGGTATCGTAAATGTGAATTTTGAAAGAAATGCCTATTCAAGTAATTTACTTGAATCAAAGATAAGATACAAAAGAATAATCCTTAAAATCTCATGGTGTATAGATCTCCATATAATTTTCCACAATTAGGACAGCATTGTGCCTTATACAAAAATAGACTATTTTTGTAGACAGATAATTTAAAATTTGTATGTTAGAAAAGGAATTGGAGTGAAAACAAAATTTCTTCCCAGACTTGAGTTTTTGATGTTTCTAATACTGCCGATTTTTTCTTTGAAAAGTAGACTTTTTTCCCTATATATTATCACAACTTCATGACAGTTATTATCCTAATTTTGCAAGTAAATAAGTTATGTAACTTTTCTAAAATTATACAATAAGCTGTAGAGCAAACTTGCAACCCTAAAATTTAAATACCAAACCCCCTAATTCATACTGCGCCCTAATATTAGATATACTATTATAAATAGCAAAATAATGTTTACTACTGCTCTGCTTCTGCTATTATCTGAAAGGACCTGTGTAGGCAAAGCTTCATTAGATTCATGATTAACCCATCCCTGTAAAATAAGTATCACCAGCACCATTAATATTCCATACTTAATAACTCAAAAAAAATTAAGCTTACTTATAACAATATATAAAAATTGCCTACCTTCATAGCATCTAAGCCACACTCATTTTACCTCAGATTTGGCTGTATCATCAGAGACTAGATGGTTCTAAGTTACTAAAGTTAGCACTATAATGAGATGAAGAGAAACACAGCGTTCATTTAAATTAGTTAGGTGAATCTTGGAACCACAGTTACTCCAAAATAATTTAGGCTCTAGGAAGTAAATACAGCAATCACAGACACAATGCTAGTATGAAATAGTCCAAGATGGAAAGACTAGAAGAAAACTAACAGCTGTCTCTAAAAGAAGAAATGTTGAAAATATGCATCTTAGCTGTACGTTAACTCTATCGCTGAACATTTCACACTGAATTACATTCACCTTATGTGCTTATTTTCTCCATCAGTCCATGAACTACTTAATCCCCTTTATACTTTTACTTATTACTACAACTGTCCACAGAACACCACTTGAGTGAAATAATGTAGTAATTGCTTTAAATGTGAAAGGAATTACTTTTTGTTAATTTTACTCACTGGGGTATATACTAACAATAGCTCATTATAAAGAATGTGAAACAAACAAAAACAGTCATACGTTTTAAAACACAATATCATAACTTTTTAATAAAATCAACTCTGGATCGTTTAACTTAAATATCAAGTAACTACTCTTTCTTACTAAGTTTATTGTTCTCTGAAAACATTGAAGAACTAAAAGTAAGTTGTAGGTAAATAAATATCAAAAAAAGTAAAAATTCAAAGAATTTTAAGCACCATTTGCTCATTGGAACTGGAGAATAAATTTTATATTTTCTACTAGAGTTATTTCCAAATTTTGCCTATACGCATAAGGTAGAAAATACTTCAGATCAAACATTAATTGTTTTAGCCACAGTCTTTTACCACATCTTATTATACCTGTCATCTTCAAATATTCAGCATTTAAAGGAAGAGAGTCTTAAAATATGAAGTCACCCCATATGAACACACACACACAAATTTCCTGTCATAATTTGACAATGAAAGGTTTCAGAGCAAGCATCTGTAAAAATATGGCTATATCAAAACCCAGCAACATACAAGTGCCTTTCCACTAAGCTGCACTATGCTGATTTTACAGTTTATCACGTTCAGTTCTACTGGTGAAAAATTTTAGCATACAGATTCATTCTAAAATCATTTATACTGAATTATTAAAATTAAGTACAAACAAACTTTGGTTCAAATACAGTGATAACTAAATACTATTACAAACTCAAATTTGCTTTGTATTAACACTCTTTAGTACCAGTGAAATTAAAATTTATATACAAGTTAATATTTGAATTCTAAAACTCGGAAGAATACTGCCTATTTTTAGAGACCCAGTTTCTGCTTTGCATTTTATTAACTGTTCTAAAATCATTATTACCCTAAGAAAGTGCATGATTTAAATTTTATCCAAATTTTTCAACACAGAGAAATATTTCTCACCCACATCTCTCATTAGTTTTCAATTCAATTTAGCACTCCATTAAACATTTATTACTGGGGGGAGAAAACACCAATCCAGAAAAGAAAGTAATGAAAAAAACGATGGCCCTTTATAATCACTGGAAAAAATTACATTTCTTTTCCTACTTCAGTTCCCAGGTTTCTTAACTAAAACTGTCAAAAACCTTCTCCTATTTGATTTAGCTGGTGAGTGCACACTAAGTTCATTGTGAAAAAAGTTCATAATCCAGCAATTAAGTTGTCTAGTCATTCAAGTCTTGGTTAACAACAGAACCTGGGTACAGTAGCTATTTCCTTTGAGTTAATATAATTGGATCTTAAATTATTGATATAAATTATGAAAAGCTCTGACCTAGAAATTTAAGAGAACTTGGTTCTAATTCCATCTTTTCCATTAAATGTAAACACATCACTTAACCTTTTTATACCTTTGTTTATTTCTCTTCATGATAACTATGTGAAAATACGAGCATGGTAAGCTCCTTCTGACACCAAATGGTATCATTCTGTCACTTTTTCCTAAGTGTCCTCAAAATTTATTTATCATCAGTAACTCATGAGATATGTGCTTATTTTTAACGAAATGGTTATTTTAGCATTAGGCACTCTCATTCCCTAGCTCAGACATTTCCATTAGAATAATGGCTTTGAAAGAGGATGAATGTTAAATTGAATTATGGTTCAAATGATTCAATATTATTAGAAATTATATGTCTTTTGAAGTTCCTATCAACAAATATTCTCAGAATAAGAAAAATTAATGATCATTTACACATTGTTTTATTAATTTTTCAATATGAGAGATGAAAGTAAGTCTATATCTTTTACAAAAGAATATAAACGGGAAAGTTTTCAAATAAAATGGGGTAAAATCTAAAATTAATTATGAGAATTTTCATGTTTTCAGAAATATCTGCGAACACTTAAATTTATTTAGGTGCCCAGGAAACAATTTTATATTTAATAATCATGAAATCCCAAAGCAATAAAAATTTATTTCTAGAAGGCAAATTTATTTTTTGCATTTCTAGGGTCACTCACCTGTACCTTCAAATATTCATATTAATCACTAGGGATTTCACCTAATTATGTCATTAGATACTATAAACTATAATAGTATCTCAGCAAATATTACATCATTGAAAAGTGAATTTGTATACAAAACTGAAACGGAAGAACCTAGAAGATTTAAAATAGTTTTAACTCTGGTTTAATTTCTAAAAAAATTATTTAATACTTTTAAATATAAAGTTAAATATTTGAGAAAATAAAGATTAAACTTTATATACTTAAAAGTAATTTATTCACCAAATAAATATACCGTTTCTCTACTGGTTATCTCATAAATATAACGACCGCAATTAGTAAAATTTTGTGAAAATACAGCAACTCCAGACACATTATAACTATAATTACCCTATTATAATAACTCTTTCAATTAAAACCCCTAATATTTTTAGCCTCATAATGAATGTTTGTGCCAATGTTATGACTATCAAGTGGAAAAAAATTTAACCAATCTTTTATCACATAAGAGATCAGCAAAATTTCTCTTCCTAAGCTCCATATACTATAGTTACTATTGGATCCTAATGGAAGATGAGATGTTCTCCTTCTTGAGCATTTAACAGCTATAAAAACTCTAAAGAGCAGAATCCTATGCCCCTCATAGAATGGTATGTATATAATTATACTTCTCCATCAAAGGTCACAAATGAGAGTCTTTGATTACTGAGGTAAATGCAATACTTTCACCTCCCTCCTTTCCTGATATACATATTATACACTTACTTAAAATTTCTATAATGTTCATATTAGTCACTTTAATGCTTAAGCAGGCAGTTCTAAATTTTAGAGTAAAGACACAAATTATAAAGGTATGTTTGTGGGAAAGTTCATACGAGTATGTTAATGCCTTGCTCTCCGTCAAGATCTCAACTTTTTTGGCCTGTATGAATATAAGAAACATTTGGAACCATGACTAGTATAGGAGGAAATGCACAAGTCCTGCCAGATCTTTTAAGAGAAGTCCACTAGCTAAAAATGAAAAAAAAAAGCAGTAGCCACAAGGAAGTAAGTTATTAGGTCATTAAGGATTTTTAAGAGGCCACTGAGAAAACCAGAAAAAATAAATAAATTTTGCCCCCACGTTGTCAAATGCATCCAATGAAATGGTTTTAGAACTGTATAAAAATGACAGTGATCACAAAGAATTCCAGCTTAAGAAGCACATGGGAAAAGAATAGGGTTGTATTTTCTAAAATTTCCCACAAATAATAAATGTCACAGTTTTATATTAGATTAAAAAATGGTGGATTCATTGATTTTTTTTTTATTTCCATAAAAAAGCAGAGCTTGATTTATCTTTTTGGAATTACTTTATGCCAGTTTCTATAGTTCCATTTCCCTGTACTAAAGAAAAGAAGAGCTTTCACATTTTGGTTGGCTTTTAAGTCTTATGAGCTAATGTTTAAGACAGTTATAATGTCAAAAATACAATATGCACTACTCTAGCATATGAACTTAAAGACCTGTGATTTAACTTAAGGACTTGCTAGGCATGAAAATGCTCTCTATTTAGTTTATGTACATATTTACCATAGGTAAAACATAAATAAAGGTAAGTACATAGTCTTATATCAAATTCATGCAATATAATTTAATACTGCCAAATAACTCTGATGAAAAATTTATTTGTAAAACTGTATTTCCCTAAAAAGTAAATAAGCATTTAAAAATTTCTTTCATACCCACTTTTATCAAAGAAGCATGACCAAATTTGTTTTATTTATTTTAATGTAAATAATTAACAAAAAAACTGTTCAAGTATCTGGGAAAAAATATAACCTGGCACTGTTCCATTTATCCAAACCTTCTAAACATTATATATTTGAATATCAAAAAATTTATAAAAGAGGAGAAATTAATTGAAAGGGTAGGGGTATGGAGATGGGACGTTGGTCAAAACAGTATTCAATCCTAAACCTTAAGTGTTAATGACTTTTTTATACTTCATTACTTTTTTAAATGTACCAGTTTCTAATGTAGAGTTATTGATCACAAATGCTCAGAAAATAGACCTCTGCAGGGATTCTACTGCTTTGAGCTTCCAACCAGCCTCTTTCCTGCTATAAAGTGCTGAGAAGTTCATGTAACATATTAGCACAGCCTTATAACCCTAATCTAAAAAACATAGTGTCATAACTACACACCTCTTTCATCTTTGTATCTTCAGTAATGAGAAAGAGATGCATAAATCTGAGATCCTGAAGTCAGAATTTGAGACAGCAAATTATATGGACCTATTTAAATTAAGAGAAATAAATTTCTAACCTCTTAGTAAATTTTTAGAACATATTTAAAAAGAGACACAATTCAAAAACTATGAATAATCAAAATATGTGTGGCGGAGTGGATTCAGCAAATCCAATATTTTAAATACTTTGGTCTCATAAAAGCTAAATTAATTTTTGATGAATGAAGGCCACTATCCTCTACAATAAAACTTTGTTTTAGCCAATGGGACTTAGGTATAGTCAAATCATCTTTATACTATTACAGCCATCTAGACAAGTTTTCTTCTTTTTTCACAAAAATATGCTTTTTATTTTATCTAGAAATAAGACAAACTCCAGAATAACTTGGCCAGCATAACATCCCCTTACTTTCATCTTCTGGAGAGTCCTCTACCCTTAACTGACATCCTATGGTCCTTATCACTAAGTCAGTTTTGCCATTAAACCACACTCTAACTCTTCTGAAGGTGGCAAAGGGTTTCTAAGCTGTTGAATAAAAAACGCATTTAAAGAAGTATATATTAGTCAAACCTGATCTCTTTTTAAACTTAATCTGGCACATAAAATTGAAGTCAACTTTCACAAGCCACTAACTTTTAATTATTCTTAAATAAACGTAGTCTATTTGTTTGTTCATGGTTTGATTTTAGTTCATCTCCCAAAATTAATGAAGATGTCAGTCCACTGCATAGCTGAAGTATTGCACCTGAGGAATAAGGATATTTCAGTGATCCATTCAAATTCCACAACTGTAGCTTCTCAGATCTATTTCCAAATACATCTTGGTATGTATGTGCCTTAAAAGAGTGATAGACAAAGTCTGATTTTTAGTGAATCTACTGGGGTAATGTTCCTTTTTCTAACTTTTTATAATTCTAACTTTCTATTCACTTGTGTATGAAATCAAAGAGAAATTAAAATTAGCAGTTTTTCTCTTCATTTTGTAGTTTCCAAAAGTGTTAAATATGAATAATGGAAAGGCTCCACCAAGCCCTACACAACACATTGGCATTTAAATGAGTATTGTAATAAACATTTTACTGATTTTCTATTTTCAAAGATGCTTCTATGTCATCTGACCACACTCCAGCTAAACTGGTTTTCAAATTCAATTTTATTTTTTAGGTCACATTTCCTGTTTTTAACTTGTAACTTTAAGTTTTGTGCTTTGTTTCTTCCACTCGACTTAGTTGCTCTTTGTATGTAATATCTTTTAATCTTTATTCATTTGGTTTATGTGACATAGTTTTATATAATCATATTATTTTTACAATTTTAACCGAGGAAACATATACCTTTGAGACGCAATAAACTGGTCCACATAGAACTTATAATCATTTGAGTATGAAGTAGGAAAATATGCAAAGAAACATTTCTGAGTTTCTTAAAATTGACAACAGGCAGTTCAAAAAAAGCAATGATGTAATAGTCACTAATTCTTTTATGTTTAAGGTCACAATATTAATAATGAACTCCTTTAAGCTTTCTGTGATAGTCATAAGTATTTCTGTAGCTTGTTGCAATTCAATAGTACTCAATTATGCCTCCACTAATTTTAAAATTTGACCCACTACTTATTTATCTGTATTTTTCAGGCTAGTACCCTAGATCTACTTCTTACATTCTTACATTTTCACAGTTACAATTGAGAATCAAGGTCTAAGCATGGCCTCTCTAAGTGATTTTATGTTAAAAAAAAAAAGAGAGAGAGAGAGTAGGCGAATATAGGTAAGATATTTCACATACAAGAGTTAAAAAGTTTTTTGTTTCCAAACCCGCATTTACATTACCACAACGAATAGCAGTTTTCAAGGCTGAGAGGTTTTAAAATTTAAAAAATAAAATAATTCTACAATATTTACTGGATTATTATTTTTCCCAAATAAAGTTGGTGAAAACAACTTAAAATTTTTGAGGTTGTCAGAGTAATTCTCTGTTTATTGTATACCATGTCCATGTATATGCGAATTACCATTCTCTCCCACTTTTCAATTAAAAAACTCAAGGATGTCTGAATATACTTTTATATTCTTTTTAAAAAGCAATCACATTCCTACACAACATTTAGAAAATATCTCAGCATAATTCAAGATACTGTTGTTTTAGTCTCCCGAACTTTGTAGAACTTCACTTACAGAGTATCCCTGCTGAAATTTAACAAGTTATTGCACTGTCAGATGCCCAATTATTTGGTCTCTATTCTCCCAAACACATTGTTCAATAACAAGACACACATTCAGCACCTGAGAATGCGTCCTATTTTATGAACATTTCGCGTCTTTTTTGGGAAAAATCCCTACCCAATCCTCGTATTCATCACCTTACAGTTTAGTTGTAGGAACTGTTTACTCTTATTTTGGATAACACTATGAGATACACAAATAGGTTCTATATACTCTTGCTTCAACTTTTCTTACATAAAATCCCAGCAGAGAAAAAAACAGCGTGTTAAAAATATATATATAAAGCTTTACTTTACAGTTTTTACATCCTGGCAGCAGGGCTAGAGAGGGTGGCTATGCAGAAGCGAGCGTGTCAAAAATTGAAAGCGCCTGGGAGATAAAGTGCACAATCACGGAAAGCAGTCACTGGCAGAGGAATGTATGTCAGCCACTTACCAATGAGATGCCAGACTCCCCTGTCCTTCCTCTGAGACTCTCAATTCCCGTCTCCCATCACCCTGCCCCTCGGCACAGTGCAAAGAGAGCAGTTCCTGGGGTCCTTCCTCAGCCTGTGGCAGGAGAGAATCGGGGAGTGTTGAATCATTCGCAGGAATCCTCCAGCTTGCCCGGCTTCTCCCTGAAGAAGAGAACCCAGGTAACGCCTCCCTTCCGCCCCGAGCTTTAATGGCACTTTGGCTGCTGCCTTCTCGCAGTTAACGCTCCCGCACTCCGTAGTTGGTTATATTGGGAAGTAGGCGCGGCGCCTCCTCCGGCTGGTGTGTTTGGGGCTCGCGTGTTCTCCAATGCGTCCGCGCGCCCCGCGCCCCGCGCCTCTGACTGGCTGTGTCCTTCGCGGCGGTCCCTCGCCCCTCCCCGCTCGCCCGCGCTGTCGCCGTCGCCCGCGCCCCGCGCCTCACTGCCTCTCGCCGAAAAGGTTCATTTAGCATGTCCCCGGGCTTAAAGGTCTGTCTGACTCTAGAAGGGTGTTCTACGCTTCCCTACTCGTCTCGCCGGTCAGCCGGCATCCCCTTCGCTCCCGAGGACGGAGGGGGCGTCCCCCCGCCCCGCCCGCCCGCCCTGCCACCTTTGCCCAGTTTAACGTCCGTAGATTACAAAGCAGACAGACGAGTCGGTGGTGCCGGGCCGGCGAGCTCAGACTAGAGTCCCTCCCTGTCCTCGGAGGCTGCTGTGTCTCCGCTGGCTCCCAGGCGCGGCATTTTCACCTCGGATCGCCGCGGCGTTCACTTGGGTGGCTCTGGAGCGGACTTTCTCACTTTGGAGAATTTCCCCAGGTCCTGACTGGGAAGCTCTGCTCGTTGTGTGTGCACGCTTGCGAGTTGTGTCTTCGGACTGTTAGGCTCTCTGACTGTTTTGATTTGCCCTGGATTTTCTCCCCCGTGTCCGTTCTAAATAAGCCGAGGAAATAGTTGCCTGAGTCTCGCCCAGCAGCCCCTGTCTCTGAATTTTTATATCACAAAGGATGTAATTGGGAAAATCACCCAGGTAGTAAATCCACAGCGTGGCAGCTTTAGTGCCATTGTTCTGCTAGTCCTCCCCTCTACTTTTCCTCTCTCTGAGTCCTTCTCTTGATGTGTTTGATGTTAATTGAATGTTTGTTAAATGAATTCTGTGACATTTCTGTTGCGGTGTATTTCCGTAGATACTGCGGTTGGCACCTGTGTTTTATGGAAAGGAAATCCCACATGCTGTTTTCTATTTCTGTAGGTTTATAAATGCAACTGTTCAGAGAAGCCTCAGGTCGCGCCGCGGAAGTCGGTTGCTCACGTGCGTCGGAGCCCAGACTGACCCTGCTCCGAGGCTGACTCCTCTGCTCGCTCCATCCCCCCGTGGGCTCTCACTGGCTCTGATTGGCAAGGAGGGTGCGGTGCCGTGCGGCCGTGGGGCTGGAAGGCTTCCTGCCGCCGGCTCTGGGTTCTTTCTCTCGCAGCTTTTCTAGTAATTAAAATTGGTCTTTTTTCTGTTTCTTGGCTTCTTCTCATTCATCCACACGTGTTAGACAAACATCCAGTCTTTAATGGCTACCCTCAGGATCTAGGCTGATTTCTCGTTCCACAGCAGAGACAAATTTGTGTGTTCGCATTTAATGCTTCTCTGCCCTCCCATACTTTTTATTTTCTTTTCCCCCGCTTTCCAGTAATTAGGTTGTTTTCTTTATGTGTTAACTGAGGGATTGTTGCTGAGATTCGACCTGCCTGGGCTTTTTCTCTCCTTCACTGGCTCCACTCCTGCATCAGGCTATGGGTTCACAGAGAGAATCACCAGGACTTTTATAACCTCTTTAAATATATCACAAAATACATTCAAAGTCTGAGGGCTTAAAGCATGTTTTTCTATTGTGCAATTGCTTTGCCTTTAAATGTTTAGTATAATTGAGCACATTCAATCTTAATGGGGGACTTAGAAGGTGAACCTGCTTATACTTTTCTTCACTTCCTAAAATACCTTTATTGTACGCGACTTAGGAATTTTGGCATTTACATCAGTATCTCATGTATTTCATACATTTCTTTTAACTGGTTTTGCAGAAAGGATTTAAGTTGACTTATCAAAATTTATTCAATTAAAAATTAATCAAAAGTGTAGGTCAGTCAAATGAAGACAGAGGGTAAAATGGGAGATAATAGTAGAGATGTGAATCCAGGAATGGGGTTTAGAAAGAAAAATTCATTTATATTTTGTCAGAAATGGCCCCAAGTTTACCATTAAGATAGTTAGTAGCTAGTGTAAAGAAGGAAACACTAGCAACTACGTGATTCATGGTACCCTACCATAATTAACCTGAACAAAGAAATTTATGTTTCGAATGATATAGATGATTAAATTTTTTTCATTTTTAATGAAAAAATCAAAAGACTTATGATTTTGACTTGTTATAAAGGAAACAATATTATCACAAGTATTGGGCATGAACATATTTTAGCAACAAGTAGATGATATAATAGCATTTTTCCTTTCAAGGTTATCAATAATTTAAAGGGAGAGAAGGGAGATGTTGAATCTGGTAAATCAGGAATAGTAAGGTCTATTTCTATCAGTTCAAGTTAAGAATGTTAGTTTCAAGTCATAATTTCAGGTGACTAGGCTATATGACACATTTCTTCAAGACACAAAATGAGTGACTATATATTTATTTTATAACTTAGAGTTTCCATTTTATTTGCATTACATATTCTATATTAATATATATTTCAAATTAGCATCTATATATCTACTATAGATAATATTAGTCTTTCTGACTTCATCTTTCTGAAAAATTTAGATTTTTGATATGTTTATTTTTGTGCTGCATATATTTTAATTATTGTGTTTGTAAAGTGAGCAGTCTATAGAGCATGGACATCTCTGTATCCTATTATAGACAAATGATTCAAATGTAAACGTGTCGACATTTGAAATTAGAAAAAAAGCAGTGCATTAAGTAAGAAGCAGAAAAATAATTTTCTTGTAGGAATTCTACCAAGAGAAAACGAACTACTTCAAATTTCCTAACATTGTTCTGGCCGATGTGGTTCAGTTGGTTGAAGCATCCTCCTGTAACTGAAAGGTTGCAGGTTCAATTCCAGTTCACAGCATATACCTAGGTTGAGGGTTTGATCTGCAGGGTGCGTGCGATTCCTTGGTCTGGTTCGTGCTCTTACAGGAGGCAACCAATCGATGTTTCGCTCTCTCCCTTGCTCTCTCTCTCAAAGCAATGGATAAGTGTCATCGGGTGAAGATTAAAAAAAAAATCCTAGCACCCATCAGGTTTTTTCACATGCATCTTATGCAACATAACTAAAAGTTTCTATTTTTATATTGTGAAAGTGAGATTTTTAAGTATTGTTCTGTCTTAGAATTGTCTTTAAAAGACTACAGAGTATTCATACCCCTTTTTAAAATATCACCATTCTGTTTACCTAAGTAAAGCAATTATTAAAACATCACTAGTTTCTATTTCAGAGTAATAGTGATATTTTAAAATTAACCAGATCATTGTGTATCCTGATTAAAATATAATTTGAATGTTAAATGAATTAAAAATACTGTTTGTAAGTGGGTTAAGTGGTTCAGTGGGTCATTTTCTGCATGCTATGGTTAGAGTACCTGGACCTTGTTGTCTTGTTGCTTATCTGATCTTGTCTAACCATCTTTGTGTAAATGCCTTAATCTCTTTATCTGCTGGTCCCCAGTGGGCGAGTGAGCAGATGCAGCACATCTGCAGCAGTTGAATTGGCTCTAAGCTTTTGTCTTATTTGTGTTACAAATTTTTTCTTTAAATCATGCCCTCCCTTTTCTCTTCTTTTATTTGATTCACATAAGGTTCTAGGTTCTAGTCAATAGTCCATAACTACCATTATATCCCAACAAATTTTATCACAAAATGTTGGGAAACAAAGAGCACTACCCAATTCAAATCAAGTTCAACCCTTTCTTTCTTGGATCACATGCCTTGCTTATTGGAGCCAATTTCAGTATTTACGTTTTATGTTTTGATGCTTTAATCCTCTATGTTTTAGGGTAAAAAAATGATGAATGTAAAACTACTTAGAAATAAAACTAAGGAAATAAAAATCTTGCATTACCTGTATATACACTGGTATTCCCTGAAAATATAAATAAAACGTGAAGACCCAAAAGTAACCTTTTCCTTGAACTGGACAACAGATGATAATTTTAATTTTATTTTGTTATTCTTAGAACATCAGTTTTAGGACTTATATCACAGCTGTTTTATGAAAGCAGAAATAAACATATCTTAATCAGACTCGAGAAATATACTGACTTAATTAATTTAACAGCTGCTTCAGTAACCAACACTAAACAACATCGATTACTTTGTAGATGTCTTGATAACATCTGCAACCAAAATCATCAGGAGGTATGAAAGAAGCACTCTAATTCAAGTGCTCTGAGGCTCCTAGTGCCAGCTTTTGCTCGCAGTGGCTAGGACATGACTGACTTCTCAGTGCTCCTCCTGTTCACCCTCTGTGACACGTTGGTCTCGCAAAACTGTTCTCCCTTAGGGAAAAAGAAAAAAAAACCTGGCAGTTAAGCTAAGATTTTAGGAAACAAGAATGAAATTTGAAATCTTATTAATGTAAAAGTAAAATTTACTTATTATTAGTTTCCATACAGTAGTTCTTGTTAGATACGCACTTGGATGTTTCCTTGGATATATCTTCAGCCTGAGGATGCCTTTCAGTTTTAAAACACTACTTTTGTAAATGCCTAATTTTAATTTTTTATAATGATCACTCTCCAAGATCGCCTGACATAAAATTGTTTCCATAAACAAAAAAAAAGTCTAGTTCGATTTCCCAGTCAGGGCACATGCCTGGGTTGCGGGCCACGTTCCCAGTAGGGGGCGTGTGAGAGCAACCACACATTATTGAGGTTTCTCTCCCTCTCTTCCTCCTTCCCTCTGTCTAAAAATAAAATAAATAAAAGCTTTAAAAAAAAATCTAGAATTCAATTTTTCATGACCAGATATTTCTCCATATATTCTGTTTTCACAGCATTCTTCTAAATTTGAGATTAAAAATGTCTAGTAGCTTCTTATATTCTGTTAATGTGTTTTATTTTAAAGGATTTTCATGTGTGTTGCATCTTGATCATTTCCCATTTCCTTCCTGTTTTCCATTAACTTGACATTTCTTTGACGTTTTGCCCTAAATCAGAATAATCTTTCTTTCAAAAATTTTGCTATTATATATCATATCCGTATTTCTGTTTCAGCCCACCCTAGTTGCATTTATATCTGGAATCATTTTTTTTCTAATTCTCATCTTTAAACCAGTTTAAGTATTTTATGTGAGTATTTAGAACTAGACTATATTCTTCCTGTAGCCCAGAACTAAATTTCCCCGACACTGTTGAAATTTTGTGTTAAGACATTTTAATTGGTTGAGCAGTGTGCATATAGGAAGCCTCATTTATTTGAGACTCCAGGAGACTGCATTATGAAGCAGAAGCAGAATATTTTCACCACCTAGTTTTCTGTTACCAGTAATCCCGTAGTTAGCAATTCTGACCACTAGATGGCACTCGTGTTCTAATTAGTAATGTTATTTAGGCGTTGTCCTAGGGATTTTCTGATGTTTTAGGGAACTGAGAGGAACCCCCAAATTATCAATTGGAACTATAAGAAGAGTTATATATATATACTTTAACATACTACATCTGATAAATACATCAGCAAGTTGTAAAGAGTCAAAATGCTTAATAGGTGATCTTGCACTTAGAAGCAAAATAAGAGCCGTTAACGTTTGTTGAGAGCTAACTATACACTAGGCATTGAAGTAGGTACGCTTTATATGAATTCTTTGTTCCATTTCATCCTAATGGTCTAGTTGAAACTCTCCCTCAAATAGTCTTCCACCAGTGAGCGTTCTTAACCTTTCACTAAACCAATCCCTATTTTGATAAGCATAAATAATCAAATCATCACAAAACAAGTTGTTCGTAACCACATGCAGAGAACAGACTTCATATATAGAGAATCCAATTAATGAAGAATAATTTAGTACAAGTTCATAATAAGATAAAATGACATATTAAACCTATTAGTTGGCATTTTATGGCATGTTTGTGTATTCTCAGGGACATGATTCATTCTTGTCACATTTATTAGGAACTTAACTACTCTAAGCACTATACAAATATGAGGTTTTAGCCAAACCTTTTTGCAGATACTTTAAAAGGAGATACTATATTCTGTCATTCTAGTGTTTTACCTGAATAATAACCTGATTCGACAAGCTAATTGGCATATCCAGACCACAGCTTGGGAGGAAAATACATCGTTTAACAATAATTGCTGTTTTGTTCAGAAGAGATTACATTTTGGTGTTTAAAATGTATTTGTCATCAATTCTATTTATATCTGGTTTGCTTTCTTTATAAATTAAAATAAAAATCACTGTCCTCTCACCGTGTTAGGTTTACCCTAGCACATAGAAATACGTCTGTGTTCTTTCCACCTGACCTACCACCAACCATTGGTCATGGTAACTGCTAACAATGAAAGGATTAAA
This sequence comes from Mormoops blainvillei, assembly GCA_004026545.1. NCBI lineage: Eukaryota > Metazoa > Chordata > Mammalia > Chiroptera > Mormoopidae > Mormoops > Mormoops blainvillei. Next base: position 61,045 of record PVJD01009428.1, read on the forward strand.
ACTGATAACAGAAGAGGCTGCCCTCTTGAATAGCTATCTTGGCTTTGCTTGCTGACAATGGTAAAAACTTGCTTTGTGTCTATGAAATTTTGAGATATAACTTATAAGCTATGAGTGTACAGATACAACACCAATGTTTTATACTTAAATAGCACCTTTCTTGTAAGAATCCCAAGCCCATTTAATATGGCAGTAAAAATCAATCAGTATAGTATAACTACATGACACTGCTTTTGTACACCTCATTATTACCTCATTATTTTGTACACCTCAGTATTATTTTGTACAATCATTGTTAAATGATTGTGCCACATCATTTACATGCATACACAAACTGTGTATGCAAGGAAGGAATATATACACTGTGAACCTGCTTTCTGAGCAATTAGTGAAGAAGTGTTCCTAATGAGATCAAAATTAATTTCTTCAGGTGCCAAAGTATAATACAATAAAATTTTATTATCAAACATTCATTGATTATTACTAATTAGCTCACAAAGGGCTGACAGTCTTATTGTAAGGAAAAGAAAGGAGTCTATGTTGGACAGACCCAAGAGAAACCAAAAGACTCAACAAGGTGGCACCGTGTTGGCTTCGTCTTGTGCTAAATGATGGTTGCTGGTAAGGTAGCAGATACTGATGAGAGCCCAGCAGCAAAAGAAGTAATATCAAAACCCACTGGAAAACAATATAAGAAAAGAAAAAATGACAATGTTTGCTGAAAAAATGACTGTAATAAGTATCCTATACTTACAGTGAGCCTTCAGGACAATGCTACCAACAGTGAGTGACAAGCTCTAAAGGGTAGGAAGTGTGGCCGCTTTACCATGAAAATCAGCACGACTGAAGTGTGATGATGTATTAGTATCAGGGAAAACTGCATGTTTGACTAGACATTTGAAAATGTTAATAGCAAAGTTACTAAATTAGAGCTTTTCCAATATTAGATGAATAACGGGAAAATTTTCAACTTTCTGACTAAAGAATTAATCTGTTGATAAGGGCAAAAAGAGCATGATTTCTAAATTCATGGAAAACTCACTGGGAGGACTGAGCCTCTTAAAGGTACTTTCCACTCAGGCCACCGTTTCCGTTTCCCAGGTCAGCCTGGCCTGCGCGTTCTCCCCAGAGTGTGTTCTCCCATGTGTTCTCCCAGCAAAGTAGAGGACACGGATGATTTAAATTGAGCAAACTCTAGCTATACTATCATCTCCACACCCCAAACAGGATCACATATCTTCCCCTTCCTTTTCATTTTCTTTACCTCTCTTTGCATACGATCTGAATTAGAGTTCCAACTTCTGATTCTCTTTGACTGATATAAACATAATTTTATCCTGATTTGTTCTCAATTGTGATAGTTACTTCAAAATGAAAATATGCTCTCTATGAAGAGATGGAAAATAAATTTCATTTTAAAATCTAAATTGTTGACTTGAATATGTTTTGGTATTGAGTAAAACGCATTTGTGCTTCATTTTTCATTAACTCAACTGCATAGTGTGCTCAGTTTGTTTGTTTGTTTTTTAATGAAAGCACAAGAGCCATTTTTAGAGTTGAAAAAATTAACATAGCATAAAAAAGTAGGAAGCATTCTTTCTGGTATCTCAGTTGGACTTGCTCACTGAGGGCAGACCTGAATATAGTACAAATAGTCAAATATGTTAAGCTCGTCTTTCCCCACATAATTAAATTTGAGGTTACTTTC